>CAJNIZ010035169.1:0-14468 GCA_905231905.1 Symbiodinium pilosum
ACCCTAAATCCCTCAATCCTCAACCCTAAACCCTAAACCCTCAAACCCTAAACCCTCAAACCCTCAAACCCTAAACCCTCAAATCCTAAACCCTCAAACCCTAAACCCTCAAACCCTAAACCCTAAACCGGAGCATGGGTCCTGAGGAATGTGGCGAATGCCGCTTGGGGCCTCGCTGCTTCGGCGCTGCTCAACACCCCGTTGGTATCAGCTCCATGGCATCACTATCCCGAAGGGTCCAAGCACCCAAATAATAGGGTTTCGTCTTGGACCCTTAGGGTATGACATCATGGGATTTTGAGGGTCATGGCTTGTTACAAGTCAGGTTATGAGCTATGAGTACCCTAGTTCAGGATGAAGTCGAAGTTAATTATTCCATATATGACTCGCGCTCACGTAAATTCGGCCATGAAATCATTGCACGTCTGAGAGCATGAATTCGGGGATATCGCAGAAAGAACAACCTAAGACAGGATACCCTGCTCAGCAATAGCGAAATATAGTAACTGGGTGGGTACACTTTATGGCTTTTGGGCGCCTACTGTATGTCACATAGCCCGTCAAAATCAAGAAAGTATATAGTCCCCCTTGAGTAGATAGAAGATGGGGTACATCGGGATCTTATTATACTATACCCAAAGCCATATTCTATCTACTTAAGGGGGACTATAGCATCTTTTGGACCAGGGAACTCAGCATCTGAGGAAGGAGTAGGTTTTGGGGACAGCTGGAGACAAATAAAGTTCCAGCAGGTAGAGCAGGCTTTTCCCTTGGCTTGGCCAAAGGTAGATGTGGGGGGGCTTTCGGAAGTAGAGGCTCCTTCTTGTGTGTCCTTATTGCATGAGGTTGAACAAGGCTCCTTGGGGTACATATTGGCCCCCCTCTATGTGGACCTCCCTTTTTTCTCTCCAGTAAAATCCTTGGAAAGTAGAGAGCACGCTAGAATGCCACCTAAGCTTTATGGCTGGGCATGTGTTGTGTGGACCCTGATGATGGATATCCTCACGATCAAAACCTGATAAGCACTAAACCCTAATGTGTCCTGTTCAGGTCTTGGCTGAGGAAGCGCAGCGAATGGTGCAGGAACACCTCGTCGCAAAGCTGCAGGGCTTAGTGGTTGAGGTAAAGAGCTGTCCCTGGTTCAATGCCGGGATCTTCCAATGTTTCATTGAGGGCCCAATAGGGCTTAGAGGTAAAGAGCCCTCCCAGGTTTGATACCTGGACCTTCCATTGTTGAGAGCCACTTAAAGATCAGAGACCAAGCGCCACAACAAAGGAACAGGGGTATGGTGTTGAAGGGTCCTGACGCATTCTAGAGAGTGGGGCAGTTTCTATCGAGTTACTCAGGAAGGACTGTAGAGTTTCGGCGGTTTAGCCTTTCTTGAGTCTCAGCACAAGGTGCTTCTTGACATCATTTTAAGATAGCCCTGAGGCTGCTAAAGCCACTGTCAGGATTTGGGGTTTAAGGTAGTTTAGGGTATGTTTGTACTGTCGATTGACTGGGCTGTTGTCAAGGGGGTTCAACGACAAATCCTATGCGGTACAAATTTCCTCCATGAATGTTCGGAAAAGTCAGTTCGTAGTGCTCTAAAGACAACAGTCTCACAAATCCGCGAATATTATGGAGCATCCCAGTTACAACGAGGGTATCCGCTTTGTGGCAAACTGCCTTGTAGGTGTCTGGGGCAGGCCTCTTTGTAGTTTTAGCTGGCAAGTGCCATCGGGCATGTGCTACCGGATTTTCTTCCCAGCAAAAAACAGTATACCATCAACTTTCAGGCGTCCGCGGCTTCTGAAGCCCAAGCTACAAGCTCAGGGGTGGTATCATATGATGAAGCCCAAGCAACCAAAGGTAAACAGTTCCAAGGTAAAGAGTTCCACAAACTCTAGAGCTCTAGACCTCCTGAAACGCGCCACTTACTCTGAAGGAGTTCGATGGCCAGGAGACTGCCAACACGGCATAGAGGACTCCATGCTGACCAAGTTTATAACTTGTCCACACTGTTGGTCTTACAGAGTACGCATTTGAAGTTCATTATATGCAGGTCGCATGTTGCGCCGGCCTCTGCTTCAGAGTCTAGGTTTTAATCAAGGATGTTTTCAGGGGTGGGGGGGTGGGTAGGATCTGGGTTTGAAGCATGGGATTTGGGTAAAGCATTGAAGATGATCTACACGAGCAGCGGCCTGCCCGAGATTTGAAGTGCCTTCCTCCTTTCCACCGAACAGCAGAGCCAAGTATAGCGCCAAAAAGAGGCCACCTTTTTTTTTGGCTCTTCATGGAACGAGCCCAAGAAGCTTCCAAACCTTACCTCCTGCTGTCATGAAAAATCCAAAGCTTGGAGCTTGCAAGCCCACAGATCTGCTCCATGCACGCTGTTATGCAGCACTTGGCTCCAACTCTCCCCCATCCCCTTCGCAACTTTGTTTTCAAGTTCGCAGGGAAGACTCTCAACCCCAAACTTGGCAACCCGCAACCCAAAGTGTAGTTTCCCTAAATAAGGGGACCCAAATATAGACCCCCAAATATTAGAATCCTTATTATGGGGACCCCAAAATGGTGCCCCTAATCTAAGGCAATTCCTAAATCCTAAACTGGAAGCCAAGAGGATGGCGCAAGCGTTGACTTTTCACGGGCTCCTGGGCTGGTCCTTTACACCAACTTCATGGTCAGGGAATCTGTGGAACTTCGTAGATTTCCCATTTCATGCCTGCGACTTTGCGCCTCTAAACCATAAACCCGAAACTCTAAACCCTAAAAAAAAACTCTGAACCCTAAACCCTAAGTTCTAAATCCTAAACCCTTAAACCCTAAACCATGGCGCAAAGCTGTGGCCTTGCAAATGGCTAGTCTAGGAGCTTGTAAGTGCACACTGCTCTTGTGTCACGCTTGCTTCGGGATAGTCTGCTTGGAGAGTCATGGGGAGTTAGTGGGTTACTAATGGAGATAACTGGGGTTATTATGTGGCTTATAGGGGTTGTAAGTGTACTCACTGAGTCCCCCTGACCCTCCAAGTGGAAATTGCCCGGGCATGGTTTCCGTTTGAGGTTCAGGGTTTGGGCCTAGGTAGGCAGAAACACCACGTATAGCCAGGCAATATCCTACTGAAGTCTCTGATAGCTCAAAAGTACGGTTGGAGGAATTCGTGCACGGACTTGGAGCCCCAGGATTTAGAAATTCCTGGGGTACATACTACATAAGGTGGTGCAAGTTTTTCTTCATCTGCAGTGTTCTAGATTGCACTAGTGTTTCTTGAGATACCTACTAGTACTGTACCTAGGTTTAGAAGGTACACGGTGCAACGTTGCGGTGCTAATCATAGTGAGCCCTTTGAGGGCCTTATCGCAGAAGCCGTGTCCCCCCCTACATCTTGAAGTCAAAGCCCTAAACCCTAAACCCCTACATCTTGAAGTCATCCATCCCAAAACAGGCTATCCACCATGTAAGAGTTTAGTGTTCTGGATTTTAGGATTTAGAGCTTCAGGGTTTAGGGTTTGGGGTCCTGCGACCACAAACAGCCGGTTGAAGGCTGAACTCCAAGCTTGTCCTGGTTCTATGGGATCCCTGAATACACTCCAACCCTATAGTCCCCCTTAAGTAGATAGAATATGGCTTGGGGTATCTTAATATAAGATCCCCATATACTCTATATTCTATCTACTTCAGGGTTAACTTTAAACCCTGACTGAGCTCCAGCCCCACTGACTCCTTGAAGCATCCAAGGTCACTTTCAGACGCTCTAGCCGAGCAGGCGGTCACGAAGGCCTGGAACCGTAGCTGAGCTATAGTCTAAACTCCTTAAATGGGGGTTTTCTGGGGGAGTATTGTAGGGTTTATTAAGGGGATACCAGAAGTTTAGACTGTAGCCTAGCTGTTGCAAAGCAGCTTGTTGGTTGATGTTTGCTGTTTTAGCTTCAGGGTCCAAGGTTCAGAGTCTTGGGGGTTTTGTACGTGGATTTCAGATTCAAGGTGGAGAGCTTCAGGTTTAGGGTGCGCGGTTCAAGGCGGGGGTTTAATGCTTAGGCTTCCAAGTATTAAGGCTTTGTTATCCAGTGTTTAGGGGCCCCCAAACTGCACGACATTACGTCCAAGGGGTGCGCAACTTCTGCATCGGAATCCTCAAGGTCCAACATGCGGGCCCTCCATACTGAGCAGGTGCTACTAGAGGGGCAAGGCGCTGTCTCGCATTCTCTCTCTCTCTCTCTCTCTCTCTCTCTCTCGCTCTCTCTCCCTCCTTCCCTACCCCTATGCATATGAACATGCATTGGAACAGAAATAGGGTTCATAGCCTTTGTTGCAGTATTCCTCCAGCAACTATGAGCTGCAGGTTGCGGAGTTCAGCCCTCAGTCACGCTCGAACACCCTCTGGGCCTTTGCAAAGACATCGGCTGGAGCCTCAGTCGACGGTCGCACCGGTACTGGTACTCGGTAAGACGGGAAGGCAAGAAGTGGAAATGAGGGTTCTCTGTATGGGGTGTCCCGGTATTATACGTGAAGGGATGATTGTATGTTGGAGCCACCCATCTTTTGTCACCAGCATATGCATGTAGTGCTTTTGCTGAAGACGAACATTCAGTGGCCTACGGCAGATAAGGACGGTTTGGTGATGTCATTCATGTGGGTTTAACAAGTTACGAAAGCGTGTCAAGGACAGCATAGTGTTCGGAAAGGGGAGGTTTGAGCTGCGAGAGCTCCAGGGCGCCTACTTGGCAGCGGATGATGGTGGTAATTTTCGAGCGTAGCGCAACTTTTGGAGCCATTATCGGTGGCATGCTTGCAAGCCAAGTCTCGCATGCAAGCAACAACTTACCCAAACAACAGTCTCGAAGTGCACCGAGACACTTTTTCGTTACTGAAGCCAAAAAGGCCTACTCATGTGACGGGTGCATTAACAGGTCTCGAGCGAACCACTGACGTCTGCAGTCGCCTCTGCCGCGCTGGAAGCCAGGTTCGTTGATCACAGCAGGCGGGCGTGGTGTATCCAAAAGTCTTATTGTTTTTTTAAAGGATTTGCTGGTTTCAGGGGCTTGCTGGTTCAAGGGTCTAGTGCTTAGAGAGTTGGGGTTGATGCTCTAGGGGCTTTGCGCTTAGGGATGAAGTTGTTGAAAGGCGGGCTCTGGTGCAACATTTGGAGAGCAAGGACATGCATTTCTACAAAATCCCTGGGGGCCCAGATAGCCCATTGTATGTAATATTTACAGATTTTAGGGCCCAATGTAGGTATTGTTTGTATACTTGGATCCCTAGGGAATCCGAACTTGTGGTGTTCACAGTAGAAAAAAGTAAGGCCGGTCTCGGGCTCCTTGGAGTGCACCTATCCCGCAAGCCCAGCGTCCGCCATTGAGCCCTAAACCCTAATCTCGACAGATTCTCGAAGAAGCCCATGAAGATCCAACAGTGGAACGAACCTTCCTCAAACTTTGAGGCAAGATGAGTGTCCTTTCTCAACATGCGGTGGTTCAGGAAGAGAAGAAATGATTTTCAGGGGTTTGATGACAATTATGAGAAACCCCCATATGGGTTGTTCTCAAAATCATGGGACCCTTTTGGTCATAGATTATACTATGGCAGCTAATATTTACGGGCACCAAAATTGGACCCTAGTTTGGGAATTACCCATATTGTGGACAGGCCCAGACAAAGCGACTGACACCACCCGCTGTTCCACAGCCGCCATAGGCTGGCCAACGTAGCCAAAGCCCAGACACTCACGTGAAACACCCATGTGTCCTTACCTTCCACCTGAAAAAAGGCCCCAAGCCCTAAACTCACGTTGCCTGGAAGGCTATATAGCCCACCGTGTCAGCACCAAAGCCCGAACCTCTTTCCTCCACCACCCTGAACCCTAAACCCTAGGGTATCTTGCAAATTTTGGCACGGTTCGGTGCATGGGCCATCACACGGTATACCAGGGGAACCCCCGCTAACTACTTCATACTTCGCTTGTGCTTGTATTCTTTAGGCACTGTCTGCCATGCGTCAGGTGGTGTTCTGTCTGTTGCAGGCATCATGGAGCAGTCGAGCATATATTCGTTATTGCTGCTGCACCCTACGAAGGCTAGCCTTGAAGCCCTGAATTGCAACATCAGTGCTCACCCGTCTAAACACTGGTGCTTAACTGGGCTGCCGTTAAGGAACTTGGCTATAATGAGGAAACCCTATTATTTACTATATGCCCATATTATCATATGACGGAAATTAAATCTAAGTTCCCTACCAGCAATGTAGCTTAAGAGCCTTCTATTCATTCGCATATAACCCTGTATTATCATCTGTGTAGTTGCTGTCTCAATTCACCTTCAGCACCCGTAATCCTAATGTAGAAGACTAAATAATACATTACATTAGGCTTACTGGTGCCAAAGCTGGAGTGGCCCAAATACTTTCACGATTGGGGTGCCCAGCTTCATCCCCACCAAACCCCTAGACCCAAAACTTTGAATCCAGAAACACAAAACATTTAAACAAAGAAGCACTTTACACCTAAAGCTCTGAATCCCCCAAAAGCCTGCACCCTAAACCCTAAATCCCCTGAACCCTAAACCCTAAAGGCAGGACACTTCTAGCACCCTTTGGTCGGCCGCCGCCTCGGCGCTGCCCGGTTTGGCGCCAGTGGAGGCGGCTGGCGACTTCGGCGCCTTGGGCGAAGTCTGGGGATTCAGGGAGCCCAATACCTGTTAGTTAAGGCAGAATATAGGGGATATGAAGGGGGAATATAGGGGTTATATAGGGATAACGGACAAGAAAATGGAATGTACCATTTAGGGTTTTGGGCTTAAGGACTCAGGGTTTCTTCATGACCCCTTAATTGGGGAATATAGCTTAAATCATATTAGGGACCCTCGTATGATTTAGGGTATATTCCTTAATTAAGGGGTTTTTGGCTCTCTGGGGATTCATTGCTTCGGGAGTTTGAGGTTTGGGAGTAGGGTTTAGTGGGGCTTAAGGTCTTGGGATTTTGGGCGAAGTGGGTTTGGATTGAGGGTTGGGTTTTGTGCTTTGGGTTCCTGGCTAAGGCTAACGAGTTAAGGGTTTTTGGGATTGTTGTTCGTCGTCCGAAGCTAAAAACCACACACAAATCCTAGACATCCCAGACCCTGAAGCCTACGCCTAGACCTCAAACTGATCACCTAGCATGTGCTCAGGGCAACGCAGCCCTAAACCCAAACCACAGAAGCCTAAATCTAAAACCACATTACCTTCACTCCAAACCCCAGAGCACTTCACCGCAAAAGCCCCACGCTGCAAATCCGGCACCCCTAACCCCAAGCCCTGAACCCCTGGTTCCCCATAGCACGGAATGAAGGTATGGTTCCGATATGATCCAGAGTCTAAACTCCTTAAAAGGGGTTACATAGGGGTTGTATAGGGGATTATCTAGCAAACTACTATAGGGGTTATTAAGGGGGATATTAGGAGTTTAGACTATGGCTCATATGATCCCCAAGCATACCATCATTTCCATTTCCCTTTCCACTCCTTCATAGCCACTTCCTCAGAGGTAGGTATAATGTTGATATAAAGACCGGTTTCCATTTGATTCCCCATGCTCTTAGGGTAACTTCCCTGAACCCTAACCTCCAAACCCTGACCCCTAAGCGCTAAACTGTAGCTTCCTTTGGCTGTTCAATTCCTGCAATAACCAAGAGAGTGCACAGGGCGTGGGCACCTCCTTCAATTTGCTGGCTCCGAACTGGCCAGCATGGAGCCTTGGCGTGATCTGCAACTTCAAGACACAGGGTAAGAGGATAGAGGAGTTTCAGGTTCATGGTTCAGTGTTTAGATTGTTTAGGGTTTATAGTCGCCCTGAAATAAATAGAATATGGCTTTGGGGATATATAATAAGATCCCCATACACCCCAGATTCTATCTACTTAGGGGGGACTATAGGGTTTAGAAGTTTCAGGTTTATGGTTGAGTGTTTAGATTGTGTAGGGGTTGGGTTGTTAAGGGAATGGGGTCTATGACTTAGGCTTCCTCTAAGCCCTGAAAGAAGGTATGGTACCCCTGTGTGGACCTCCTTAAGCAGTGACCGCTATAGTGGAGACTTGGCCCTAAACCCTAAAGCCCTCACCCCTAAACCCACCACCCTTTATGTTGGACAACTTCCAAAACCGGCAGCTGCCAAAATTGGGTGTCCTGTTGCATAACCCCCGGTTTAACAAGCCTTACGTACCCCCAAAGGCTGTGAACCCTTGAGCTCTGGACACTAACACCCAAACCCAAAGTCCCCTACCTTTGCAACCATGCGGTATCCGACCATGCATAGCCTAACTTTCACACCAAACACTCGGCCCTGAAAGCCCTAAAACAAAAAACTAACCCCCTAAGCCCTTCCCTGCTGAGGCCTGGGCATTTGCTACCTTAGCAGCGCGCGACCTGCCACCTCTGGCAGCGACCGCAACCCGAGGAAGGGTGAACCGAGAGTTTGAGGGCTTTGGGGACCTGAAGGTAGGGACCCGAAGGATAGGAATCTTTTGGGGTTTACCTATGGGACCTCGATTTGCCGTTTCAGGTTGAATCTGGATCTAGGTTGCCAAGGGTCAAGTATTTAGGCAGAGCCGGGTCCTCATTCTAAGCCTCCACATGCGGGATCCTCGTCGCAACAGAACGGTACCAACTGTAGGACGGCTCCTATGCAGGTCGAGCAGGGTTTCGTCTAGAGCCTTTGGAAAGTGAGGTCTGTCAAGACGTCCTCAATGTTGAGCTCTTTTCTGCCTTCTTGGTGCTTGAACCCTAAGCCCTTGGTCCCCAGATCCTAAGCCTCTCCGTAGACAATTTCCAGGAAATTTTGTGCAGGGAGGGTTTTAGTCAACAGACTGTCAGCGCTCTGTATGAGAGGCGTTGCGACCCTGCATGAGTTCGAGTGGCAGAGCCTTGCAAACGTTGCTCGACTGTAAGATGCAATGTGCTAAACCCTAAACAGTTTGTGGTTTAGGGACAGTTCAGGGTTTCCTGCCTCAATCCTGTCGAACTCTAGTATAGAGAGTTCAGGCTAGGTTCCTCAATCTTAGGGATCCTCGCGTAGTGTCAGGGCGTTCTTTTCGTGCGGGACCTTGACATTGGGATGTCGTTTAAATTATTATGGTGGGCTGATATAACCTCTGTATTCTCCCGGTGTTCATTTCATGTCGCACTGCTGGACGTTTCCACTTCGTTCTCCATTACCTCATTGACTGTAGGAGGTGAGAGCAGGATGTTACAAACTACCTCGGCAAAGAATGGCTGGCCCAACGCACTCCCAGAGAGGTTTCACAGTCTAGGGTTTAGGGGTTCCCAGGGAGCCCAATACCCCTTAATTAAGGAATATAGTTCAAATCAAAATCATGAATTGGGCCCTTAGTACCATTTAGGGTATATTCCTTTATTAATGGGTATCGGGCTCTCTGGGTTTGGAGGGAGAATATAGGGTTAGGGATATTGCAAGGAACATGGAAAAACTAAATGAAAACTGGGATTTTCATATTGTGACCACATTGATCACACTGGAGCTCAGGCAATCTGGAGACACGCTGATGTACCTTGACTGCAGACACAGAGACGTTGGATTTCTAAGGTGCGGGCAGGAGAATTATTATTCTAGTTGTTGTCTTTTCGCTTCCATTGTGAGAGAGGGAGAGAGAGAGCTAGATAGAGAGAGAGAGAGAGACAGAGAGACAGAGAGACAGAGAGAGACAGAGAGAGAGAGAGAGAGAGAGAGAGAGAAGAAAGAGATTTGATCATGTCACGCCTACCTTTCTGAGAGTAGGGAGAAGCATCGCTAAATGCGCATGAGGCTGCATGACGTGTGAAGGTTCATGCTGGCCACCCCAGGCACTCCTACCATTGAGAAGCGGTCATGGGGCTTCATGTATGCATAGTCGCCAGATCTACTTGCAAGACAGACAGGCTACTCACGAAGGAATTCAGACTGCTGTGAGAAACCCAAGGCATTAGCACCCAAGCAAGCCTCAGCCGAGCAGGCGTCGGTGCGCGACGAGACATTGGTAGACGCCATCGCGGAAGAGGTCAGCCATTTGTCCGGCTCTGTTTCAAGTTGTCTTCGTGATACCCTGACCGGTCCCTGATACTGTACTTCAAGAAATGATGAAGATGCATTCCGCCATTATTTGCTGCATGTTTCCTATGGGCCTGCCACGCTGCAAGGGTATCTTATCATTTCTTCAAGAAGACAGAGTTTCCTGAGCATTTCAAGCAACTGTGGGTCCCTCAGACACCGTGCAGCGTCTTAGGACCGTTGTCACAGGGTTCGACTAGCAGCGGCGGCCCCTTCACATCTGCATGTATGGCGGCTAATTCTCAAACTGGGCAGTCTACACTTTTGCAATCATATTGCTTTTGTTCAGGTCTCCGCTTCCCCCTAGTGGAAGGTGCATGGGCACTTGAAAGTAGGGTTGCAAGCACGATGGCGACGGTTTATAGTCAGAACTTACAACTTGCGAGCCCTAGACCCCAAAGCTTCAAACCCCAGTGCTACGAAACCGTAAAGCCCAGTAGAATGCTAATCCCAAAAGCCCCAGCACCCTTACCCTGCCCGCAGCAAATCCAATTGTGTTGTGCAGCCTAATCACATACACGGCCCCAAACCCCAAGCTCCAAAACCTCAACCATCACGCCCTAAACCGCAAACTCTCAAAACCCCCAACTCCTCAAGCACTAAAACGCAAACCTTGCAGTTCTAGAACCCTATATACCCCCTGCAGTTTCCATTGTCTTTTCTATTATCCCAAAAAAGCCCCAATATATACCCTACTCTAGCAACCCTATAGTCCCAGCCACATGCACAGCCCAGCACCCTAAACCCTAAACGCGTAAACCCCTAAACCCTTAAAAAACCACAAAAACCCTAAACCCCTAAACCCTAAACCCCTAAGCCCCTAAACCCTCAACCACAGCCAAGTCTGATTTTCTTGCGCAGGCGTTGCTGCGCATTTGCGAGGCAGAGCCGCAAGGTCCCTGGGCCCAGAGCAGCAAGTTTTGGGAGGGGCAAAGGATTTGGGTTACAATTAGATATTTGAGAAATAAGTTTTAGGTACTACTTGTAGTATAGGTTATAGGGTGTATGTAGGGATGAGGATTTGGGATTTGTGGTTGGGGAATTAGGGCTTAGGATTCAGTTAGGTTTTTGGGATACGGTGTGGGATTGAATTGGGGTTTGGGGTTTAGGACTCAGGGTTTTGGATTAGTTGGGGTTTCCGGCGTAGGATTTCGTGTCCAGGGAAAGATAGACTTAGGAATTACTTAAGCACATTTGACATGCTTATGAGCCTTGCATGAAAGAAAGCCCAATATAGAGCAAGAATGATCATCTTTGTAATACCTGAACAAGAGCCCTGTCCAGTTCATCGGAGCTTTCATGGGCTCCCTTACTACCCCGCGCATACTTCCCCCCATGGTTTTCCCTGAATTAGCCTGATTAAGGTTGAAGTTAACCAGGGGGAGCACCGGCAGGGTGGCATGGAGAATGGGTTTCCAGGATCCCATGAAGTCTAAGTGATTCGCAGCATATGAACTGTAGTCTAAGCTCCTTAAAGAGGTATACAGGGGATGGTATAGGGGAGTATTATAAGGGTTGTTCAGGGGGATACTTGGAGTTGAGACTACGGCTCATATCAGTTTTTCTTGTCTGCTGAGGCCTGGCGAACACCGGCTGGGCGGCTGAGCTGCACATTTGCCGTGGCGCAGTCTTGGGGAGTTAAGGGTTTAGGGGGCTAGGTGTACGGTTATAGCTTTCCTTCCCAATAGACAAGCATGGAACCGGAAAAGGGATCCAAGCTGCCCTTCTGAAAGGGATCCTGTTGGTGTTCCAATTACTACTATGACTATCATTACTATTATTACTATGGTTCTTCTTCTTAGTATTGTCAGTACTATTATTACTACTAAAACTACTATTACTACTATGCCAATAATCAGGTTCTTTTCGGTAGAGGATGAGGCTCAGGCTTCTGGCCGTAACTGTAGAATCGTGGCATGCAGGTTTAGGGGTTCAGGAAGGATTGCATGGGGATTCCTACTGGCCCGATACTACCCTCTTACTTGGGGGGGATCAGGAGGATTTAGTAAGTATACTTATAACGCTTTTAAGCCATATAATAATCCCTCTTATCCCCATCATTGACCCAGTTACTAAGTCCCCACGACCCTCCAAGTAGCCTCCTCCTTCATCAGGCTTATCTATGAATAGTTAGGTTTAATCACAGCTAATTGAATGGAAGCCCGGAGGGGTACTATAGGAGTCGGTGATAGCTGGGTTGTGTAAGAGCAACCGTAATTCCTATCACCGCGAAGGTTCTCCAAGGGTGGCAGCCTGGGCGCATGTAGGAATTTGGGGGTATGTAAGGGACCACAAAAAACCTGCTTTGCAAAGCTCTCATTTGTAGCTGCAACTTCTATGTCCATGAGGCGTTTCTGCTACCATTCATTCTTGAATGGCGTGTTCATCTCAAGCACTTCTAGGAACCCTAGGCCCTAGACCCTAAACCCTAGACCCTAAACCCTAAACCCTAGACCCTAAACCCTAAATCCTAAACCCTAAACCATCCCAATCAGCCGAGGCTCCTGGGGTCCTTGCTGCCCTCCGCCGCCCACTTCTCGACGCTGCTGCTGTGGCCGCCATCCCGACGTTGGAGCCGCGGGGCGGCGCCAACCTCTTGTGGGCGACCTGCCTGAGTGTTCACCTGAAGTTTCATCTTACATACCTAGACCCTCCTCCTACCCTCTATTAGGGCCTAAGTACCCACTATTAGCGACCAAATATCCCCAATTAGGGGTACAAGGAGGGTCCTGGTATAGAGAGAGCTGAGGTAAAGTTTTTTGGTAGGGTTCCTTAAGGACATTTTTGGGATAGCGCAAGAAGGAATGATGGCTGTACCTCATATCAGTAGGACCTGGGCTTATAAGGGGTCAGAAGCACGATAGCTGGAATTTGGAACGGTGTTTTGATAAGCTTGCTTTTATATGTTAGGCCTTTGGATTCAGTGTTTGGGGGGAGAGAGATTTCCTTCCTCTAGTTAGCAGGGATTGAGAGATAGGATATTGGGTTTACCAGACAGATGTAATGCTATAGAGGTCGGATCTAGCCTCGGAAACCTCCAACTATTTCAAGGCGCAAGAGAAACAGAATAAAAAAAAGACCTCACACAAGAGACATACGACTGATCCTTGAACCCCTGCATAATTTTTCCGTTTAAGGGTTTAGGGTTCAACCTAAAGCTCAGACTACAAACTCTCTTCCAGAGCGCTAAGCATTTAATGCGACTAATCACCCTAGATCGTAAACTCTAAGCCCACAACCCTATAAGCTGTGAACCCTAAACCACAAGCCCTGAACCCCACACCCTGAGCCCTAAACCCGAAGTCCCACTAAATCTTAAGCCCTAAACCCTAAGTCCTTAGATCTTGAACCCTAAGCCCTCAACCCTAAGTCCCTAAATCTTAAACCGTAAACCCTCAACCCTAAGTCCCTAAGTATTTGTTTCCAGGCCTCTACCATCCTGAAACCTGACAACGCGGCTTTCGTCGCGGCTGTTTCCACGTTCGCCGCATCGGCGCTTGGAGTCTTTGACCATTTTTAGGGTCCAGGGTTTATGGTTTAGTGTTGACAGGATTAATAGGTCTATTGTTTATAAGCTTTAGGGTTGATAGTGTTTATAGGGTTGAGGGTTTGTAGGGTTTCGGGCTTAGTGTGTCTTAAGGGTTTACTTGGTTTTGGTCAGTAGGGAATTAGTGAAGCTACTATATAGAGATTGTAGGGATTACATTCCCTTCTTGCCTACTAACCGCCAATCAGTTTAGGGTTTAGGTTTGGCAGTTTTGCAGTTTACGGGCTCGGCTTAGCTTTCAACAGTACACCTCCCATCCAGGGTTTCCTGGTCACGAAGCCAGCGCAGGTGGTAAAACAAGCACCGTGCTATCGATGCTGGACTATTTGAAGGACTTGAGCAGGAGTTTAGACTATGGCTCATTTTGACAAGAGACAGCAAAAGTCATAGCCAGGTCTTCGCCTACAGCGCGCTATAGTTTCAACGTTTCCCGACAGGCCTACCTAGTACCCTAAATCCGGGGATCATTCCAGTTCCATTTCATCTTCCATGTGTTGTTCCAGTATCTCCCTATAATACCGGTATTTTCCTTCATGCTCCATACGTAAACTGCATATAGCCGGTATATAACCTTATGCACCTACCTAGTTTAGGCTTGGGCTGACTTTGGGATTATGGCTGGGGTGTCCAGGCCTTCAGGGCTATTGGAGGTGGAGTCTAAGGGTTTTTGGTTTGTTGTCTCGGGAAATTGAGGCTTCATGGCTCGGGTTGTAGGGTTTACAGGTTGGGGATTCAGGGGTTTAGGGGTTTAGGGTTTAGGGGTTTACAGCCATGACCGAATCGATTCGATCGACATCGATCTATCGATTCGATTTCCAGCGATCTACGGCGATACTCCGATTTCCCACCTCCCACCTCCTACCTCC
>CAJNIZ010035169.1:14568-65601 GCA_905231905.1 Symbiodinium pilosum
GAAATAGCCCGACTGGCTCTTTCTTAAAGTAAACTCAGCAAATCGGGTTGCTTCCACTTACAACAAAACTATACCTTGGGTACTGCCCCCACCCAGTAACAGTCTATATTAGGGGTCCTGTTAAGGGCTATACATAACCATAGTATAATTATTATCCAACTGTTACTGAAGGGGGGGCAGTACCCAAGATTCAGGGTTTGCTGAGGATTTAGGAGTTCAAGGTTCTGGAGCCTTCAAGCCAAGACAGAGGGCCGTTCAAGGGGTTTAGGGGTTTAGGGGTTTAGGGTTTTAGGGGTTTTCGGGTTTAGGGTAAGTCTGGAACTTCAAAGCTCAACTGGCTAAAGGACAGTGCCTGCAGTCGGAGGTGCATAAGCCTGTCCCTTGCTAGGGCAGCACAACACACGCTTTGAATTCCAAGCCCCGAAGGCCGAAGCGCTTGGCCCAAAAGCAACACTTCCTGGGTTGCTGTTGGAGAACTTAATTTAAAGTATTACACTGGGGACAGGCATATTAATTGCTATATGTACCCATTCTGGTGACTGACGTCAAGTTCCTTAACAGCAAGCCAGATTCTTGCGAACACTTGCGGGCGTGAAACGGGAAGCGTTCCGCGCTGTCAGGTCCTTCGGGGCAGCTCGACATTGGTCATTGCAGCTGCTTGTCCTTTAATGCATAAAGATAGTTAGCCAGGGGTCCCTTGAATTGTGCGTTAATATTCCCAAGGAACAGCTACCAAGATAGCTTGCTAGGTTCCATGCCCGGTAAAGAACAAATGCAAACACAACAGCAGTTAGTGATCATAGAGGATGCCTAGAAGGAGTACGGTTTAGGAAGTTAAGGGTTTAAGCTTTAGGGCCTTGAGGTATGACTCCTTGAGGCATGCCAGGGATTTGTTTAACCCCCCCCCCACCCGATCCTCAACACGCACGTTCCCTAGTCACAGATAGCTACGAAAATTCGGCTTGTCAACAAACACTTGTTTAAACAACCCAAACACCTAAACCCACAACGGTGAGCCCCAACCCTACACCTCGAGCACAAACCCTTTGCCCCAACCCAAGAAAATATCTGTCTTCTGGACGCTTGACGGCTTTTATAGCTCCTTTAGGCTGGATACCATCTTGGCATGACATTTGTGTTCTAGTTCTGGTCATAGAGCGGCTGGAGCTCTAGAAATCTATTGATTCTTCCATTGGCTACAGTCGACAATGACCGTAAGTAGCTTAAGTATATAGTCCCCCTTAAGTAGATAGAATATGGGGTATATTATGGGGATCTTACTAGAATATACCCAAACCCATATTCTATCTACTTAAGCGGGACTATACCTCGGGCATCCGGGTGCTCCAGCATGCCTAAGTCATGCAGTGCTTTGGCATCAAAGATTTTGGGTGGTTCTTTGGCAAGACCCCTTGTAGCGGTTTAGGGTTTAGGGGTCTACGGTGTACCTGGTAAGGGTTCATGATCTCACTCCCCTTTTACGACTAGTAACTCCCACGTATCACCCCGGAAACGCTACAACGCTCTCATTCGAGAGCCTCCTTAACTATCTGTTGCTCAGTAGGGAGTGAAGGAACTGCTCCACCACATAGTCCGTAAAAAATCTCCCTTTCTAGTTTTGACATTCCTTCATCTAAGTAAGATTGTACCCAGCGTCCATGTTCATTTTCGAGTCCTTACTGAACACCTGGGAGCAAAGCCCATAGACTAAGGCAGACCCGCGATTAATAAACCCCCGCCCATTAATGGGGGTTATAACAGGGATTCGAATGAAAAGGCCGTTAAGAGGAGGGGGTTCATTAATCACGGCTCTACAGTATCCGAGGTTGCAGAGGTCTTCGTCCATGACCCGCTCCTTTTTCCCGATTAGAAATTCTTCTGAGTCAATGGGTGTTTAGGGACTAGGGTTTAATAAGTGCTTTGGGATTTGGATCTGTGGTTTTTGTCGTTTTGTGTTGTTTGTTGTTTTGTTGTAGTTCGAAGGTCCTGGAGTCGTAACATTCAGCGAATTGGTCCCACCTGTAGGTAAGAGTTTGATTTGCAACAAAGCTCGGTACGAAGCAGCTTTTCAAAAGCCCCAGATTCTACTTCCCCGCTCACAGCTGTCATAGCTTTTCCGGGCTAGGATCCCTGGACCTAGCAATTCCGAGGGGCATGGCACGTTTACCATCTGCATTTACATGGGAGCTGCATGCGCTTCCGAGCAGTCACATAGTGCTGCGGAAGCTTCCGAAACAAACTGTCCATACTTCAAACCCTAGACCTGTCGTCCAGCCACTCTGGGCCCTAGATTCCTTGTATATTTCTGGTAAATAGAGTACATCAGGAGGATGTTGGTAATGCCGTAGGCCCGTACCTTACACCTTGTCGGGGCCTAAGTGCTTACCATGGAGGACCCCAGGTGCCCCTATAAGGGTACATTCGGCACATTCACAAAAAAGCTTGATCCCACCTATAAAGATGTTCCAGATACTTGCAAAACTTCCATCTATGTCCTAAGAGAAATGAAGAGTCCAAGGTTTGGAGCTCCTTGCGTATGCTTGGCGTCTTCAGGGGCCAGCTGGCCCTAAAACCCAAAGAGCCCTGAAAGCCAAAACCTGAGACCCCAAAATCGGAGGCTTTACCATGCTACAGGTCACCATGATAAGGGGTTATATGAGATCCGTAAAGGGGGTTATATAGGGGACTATGACAGGGCTTATTAAGGGGGATAGTAGAAGTTAAGAAGATATCTTATTCAGATTCCGGTCCCGTACTCGACAGAGAGCCCCCTAAGAGCAACCCAGAAAATCGGAGGCTCTACAACTGGTCGTTGACGCACTCAGGTTCAGGAGTGCAGTGGATTTGGGTTTAGGAGTCAGGGCTTAGGACCTTAGGGTTTAGAGCTTCGGGTTAAGATTTAAGATTTCGGATTCATTATTTCGGGCTTTAGGATTCAAGGTTTTGGGATGTTTTGGGTTTGGTATATATGAGGTTGTGTGAGCTGTTAACCTACTCGAGGTCTCACATGACAAGAACATGATTAGCTTATGTGTCCAAACTTGGTGGGTAGACCAGGCCTCTTGACACGAAGATGCCCTGAAACTTCACGTCTGCGTTGGTGCGATCATGGCAACTAGATAGTGTCATGGGTGTGGAGCAGCAGGCTTGCTGCTCATGATTACAATGCTTAATCCCTTGAACCTGTCTAACCCAAAGGGTCCATGTACCCAATAATTGGCTACTTGGGGTTGTAGTACCAGTAATCGTAGTACGGGTGTTGAGTATGTATATTAGGTACTTTGACCCTAAACCCTATGCCGTATAAACCCCCTTAAAGGTTCAAGGCTGGAAGCCCAGTAGTCTGGTCTGGTGAGGGTTTCAGAGTCTAGGTTCTTGTTTCGAGTGCCGTTGCGTGGGAGTTTCAACGGGGAGGCTGCGCGCAGGGTACAGTATCAGGGGAAGATACAAACAGGAGACAGGAGGTGATGGTTTCCATAGGCCTAGGGGGAACTCCAACATAGACCCCAGAATACTATAGTCTTTAGGAACCCCCAAGGAGGTACCCCTAATTTTGGGAGTTCCTTAAGACCCAAAATTTGACCTGTCGTCAGACTTCCACTTTCACACACTTTTGATGCTGTCATTCACCAAGGGTTCAGGGTGTGCTTGGGTGCGGGTTGTGCTCGAGGATATGGCCGGGTCGCATTCGGAGTTTTCTGTTTGTTGGAGGCCTTGGGGGATTAGGGCTCGAGAACACTCAGTTGAGATAGCTCGGACCCCAGCTACCTTTTGGGTAGCGTTCTGCGCCATAGCTTCCTCCCCAGCGTGGCATCGTCGGTGCCGTAAGCACCGCTCCTCTGCTAGACGGAGGCTGAGGCAAGGTTCCTCGACGCGAAGGGACCGCAAGTTGCTGTTGGCTCACCACGCAACACCTCCATCGCAGGCCCTGGCGCTCATGGCATGGCGAGGCTCTACAGGAAAAGGGGCAGGCAGCAAAGGGGACAATGGACCCTCAAAGGGCTCTGGCAAGTGGCAGTACTGGCAGGGATCCTGGTCTCCTTCCACGCACAACAAGGGCGCGCCCTGGAAGAAGAATCACGGCAAGGCTCAGGAGGGCAAGACTTCGCTCAGCTTCCCGGGTTACGATGTGGCCAAGAAGGAGGAACAGCCAATTTTAGAGATGGCCACTATCAAAGAGCGGGATGGGGACAGTTATGCGACGGCCCTGCAGAGAGCAATCAATCATGTGCGCAAGGCCGAGGCTCGCACGCGCAAGGCCTTGGCGGACAAAAAATCCAGGACTGTGCAGTGGAACAACTGGATTACAGAGCTCAAACGCACCTTCGCCAAAGAGAAGGGGAGATACCAGACTGCAGTCTCTCGCCTCGAGAGAGAGATGGAGGAGGCCCTCGTGGAGCAGGAGTGTGCGCGAGCGGGCCTGCGGAGAGTTGCAGCCAGCATGGAAGTCGATGCAGGCCCTGCCTTGCCGGAGCATGTGGATGCAGGTGCGGAGTTCGAGGCCCTTATGCAGGATGGCATTGGGCTGGAAGAGCCGCAGGAGTCGAACGAAGACATCCTGAAGAGGACTCTGCAGAGAGGCGATGGGAAAAGGGAGATGGCCGTCACCAGGACGCCAGAGACAGATGTTGTCACCACTCCGCCTCCGAAGAGAAGCCTAGCATACAGCTTGGAGGTCAGCACGCCGCTGCGGGAGCGTCTTACTCAGCTTCCGAGAGAGGTTCAGCCTTTGCAGATGAGCGTGGCCTCAGCTTCACCGGAGCAAGTTCCTGCTGGGTCGGATCCCTACATGGTTTCTCCATCCACGACCTCCAGACGCTCAAGTCCTGCCACCAGTACTCGCAAGAAGATCTCTACGCCGGATGGCAATGGCAGGGAAGGCGTCAAAGCGGCGGTCAGACCTGTGGCACCGAAGCATATGCTCCAAGCTTCGCAATCTCTCGCAGACAAGCTGGAGGCGAGACGTGCTGCTCTGGCTATGGAGAGGCCGGACCTTCGGAGCTCGGATTCTCCAGGGCAGCTGCAAGCCGCCGCCACAGGGACTGCGCAGATTCCTCCTCCTGTCGTTGGGGAGCCACCACCGACGCTTCCTCAGCACCACATCCTCTACGACGACGAGGAGGAGAGAGAGCCATCAGAATCAGATTTGGAAGCCTGGTACAATGGCTATTGTGGGGCGCAAGACCTCCAGACCTTGGAGTGACCAAGGTATTTTCTCTTCTGGATCTAGCTTCTATTGGAATAGAGCGGCGGCGGGCTTCTGCTTGCTATGGGGTGGCAGGTCAGAGGTCCCTTTCAGGGCCGCTCCAGCAATTTTCTAAGCATGCGAGAAATGTTTCGCAGTCTTGTACTGGCTGTATGAGTGGTCTGCGTTGCAGGCCGAAGCGCTACGATGGGCGACGGGGTGGCCGAGTCTCCGGAGCTATTTGGCTTACGGAGCTGGGTCATGTGCCGACGGAGCCCTCGATGCTATCGACTCCAGCACAAAGGGACTTCCTCTTTAGTCGTGGCAGGCGACGGGGTGGCTGGGGTCCCGGAGCCAGGCGGCTGACGGGTCCCGGTCATGTGCCGACGGAGCCGTCACTAACTTGTCCCCTTGTTCACAGTGGAGCTCAGCGTCAACATGCCCTACAGCCTCGTTTAGACTCTTTTTGCCTGGCGGCAACTTCGGTTGTTCACGGTCAGGCATCCAGTATCGAGTTCAGCAAGCTGGCCGTAAGAGTCAGGCAGTCGGTACAGATACTGGCAATACACTCTGCAGGTGGAAGCTTTTGGTTGTATGGGCTTCATACTGTTCCTCCACCTGGGGACCATTGGCAGGCTTCCTTTGAGCTTGCGTGTTTGTGGCATGCTAGTATTCCTCCTTGTTGGTATGGTGGCCTTTTGAGTACACTGTGGATGATTTCCTGGCTTCAGCCTGCATGTGGGTATTTGATTGCCCTTTGGGTTTCGCGGGTACAAGCATGGATTTCTTCTGTTACTTCTGTGGACTGGGTCTCTGGCAACCTTTCGCAGCATCTTTCTCTGGTTCCTCTGGAGCGCCGCGGCGAAAGTGCTGGATCTTTGTTTCTTATTGGAGAAGGTGGGTCCTCTCAGTTGGCTGTGCCTTGCATGGTACTTCAACGGCAAATTCTGCTGCCAGCTGTGCCCATCCTCTACAATTGTTTTTCATTCGCGCCAACTGCGCTTCTACAGCGGCTTGGTCTACGACGGCGGCCCGTGCAGTCTGGTTCAGGTTTTACACGATGTACCGGTACAGCCACATGGCGCTGCCAGTTCAGGTATAACATGGAACGACTGCTTTCGGATGGCGCAGCCAAGGTCCACTCTGCAATTTTCGCTTTACTGATCGAATTGGGTGCTTGGATTGCGGCTGTTTGCAGGACTGGCTGCCTCATCATCTACTGCTACCTGTGCAGACTTCTCCTTTTTGGATGGCGACTTAAGGGTGGCACGCATAACTGTGATAATCCTCTGCGGGCAGCGAGGTCTTTGGTATCGGCTGCTCCGCTTCGTCTTGGGGATAGCCTTCGTGCTTTCTCTCCACGACTACAAGCCACTCCTACGATCTCAAGGAAGAAGGGTGGCCGCAAGTTTGGTTATTCTGCAGATTTGTTCTTCTTTTTGCTGCTGGTTTCCTTCCTGTTTCAACCAGCTGATGCGGCCCATGGTCGAGTTCCGCCTGCGCACCCCACTGAGTTTCCTGGGCCACCGGCCTATCAAGAAGCTGTCGATGATGTTCGAGGTCTTCTACAAGACCCAGCTATTGCTCAGGAGCAGGCGCCTGCTCCTTGGGTTTTCAATCCGCCGCCCGAGGTCTTTGTCACCCGGGCTTACAAGCTCTTGGGATTCGGGCACCAGCCTGAATATATCAGCTGCACCACTAGACAAGTGGCGACCTCACAGCGCTGCCTCCAACTCCTAGAACCAGGTCTTGGTGTTGGTCGTACAGGAGGCGCAGGAGCTTTGCACTTTCTGAAAGGCCAGTCTGTTCTGGACGAGCTGCAGGCGCAGTGGATGCCCAGCTGGGTGCATAATGCTCTGGGGCGGGTCATCGTAATCGATGCCTCGCTACTCGGGCTCCTACCTTTTCAGGCCTATATCCAAGATGGCATCGTTTCTTATGCGCGAATCAATCGCATCATGCCTGAGCTGGAGGGCCGAGAGTATTACATTTTTATACCATCTCAGGATGGTGAGCCGCTGGCCTATGAAGGCTATCCCTCCAGGATGATCATCGACCACTGCGATGTGATACATCTTACACCTGATCCCGCGCCACCGCAGGCAATGCAGGACGTACAGTGGGCCTTTGACCATTTTTCGGACTGGTCACACACAGAGTTTGCAGATGGTTATGATGAGCCTCTTGGAGACACTCGGGTCCTGGTTCTCTCAGCGGGGGAACACTTTCTTCTACCTGCGATCGGTGGCGAGAGCGACCTGGCTTTGACTCAGCGTATCTGCGAAGACCTTTGCATCGATCCAACCACAGCCTCGATCATTAGGCCCACTGAGCCTTTCGAGCGGCCTATGTATTACCAGCACATTTTGTCGGACATAGTTTTCTTGCTCGATACGCCCCTTGTTGGCACAGAGCTGGTAGTGTTTGTCGACTCCCGGCCAGTTCTTCAGACTTTTTCGGCTGTGCGACTTTCACGCCCGGAGATACCGCTTGGGGAAGCCCTTGCATGCTTCAACCTTCGAGTCGAGGCTATTGAGGGCTACAGGCTTTGGTTGAAGGGTGGCAGGAAGAGGCAAGACATTCTTGTCGCGAGGCACAGAGAAAAGTTTTGGGTCAAGTTGGAGGAGCAGGATGTCGAATATATTTCTGCTGACAGCTCCGACGGCTCTGAAGATGGCTCTGGTGATGGCAGCGATTCGGAGCGACATTCTGACTCCTCGCCTGGGTCGGGCCGCGGTGAGCCGGATGATTCGCACGCAGCGGAGTCATCCTCGCCAAGTCTTCCCGATCTTGGTGGTTTACAGCAGTCCCCTGGAGCCGGACATTCTGAACAGAACTGCCGGAGCGCTGCTATGTGGAACTGTGTTTCTCGGCATGACGCCTATGTGCTAGGCAAACACGGGGACACCTCTGGACGTGCTCCCCCCCGCGGTTCTTGTTCAGCTTCCTCTTCCGCAGTGGTCAGACGTGGCCAAGTTACCACGAACTTCGGTTTTTGTGGAACCAAACTCTGGCTCTTTGGAGCGGCCTTCCTTTTGCAGGTACATGAAGTATTCGCTGCTGTTGACGGGGTCCCCTGGAACGAATTTCGAAGTGTTGAAAGCCGCTATCCTGCCTTCACTGGGACGATAGACTGTGGTACCGGAGTTGCTGCCTCTACCGACACTGGTTTCGACGCTGTCTCCGATGTTGGCCTCTGCATAGGCGACCTCGTCACCTTGCTCGAGGATGCCAAGGATGAAGGATTCTTCCTGGTCTGCCAGTTTGTCTCAGATGTATGGGATGCCTCCTGTAGATTTGGCGTGGCGGGGGACGGGCCTGTTCCTCTCTCGCTTGCAGCTGCTGTACCCTGCACTTCCTTCCAGACGGCTGCGCAGGAACTGCGTGATCTCCTGCCTGAGAGATATCCTATTGATCCCACAGCATGGCAGGATTGGCTGGATTGCGATTTGCAGTTCGTTCATGCGGAATGCAAAGCCTGTCCCGCTATCTGGGACTGGCTCACCAGCTTCGCATCTTGGTATGATGCTCCTTTTGCTCCTGATTCGGTGCATGTGTATACAGATGGCTCTGCCTGTGGCTCGTGCTTGCAGGGCTCTGCTCCCGCGTCTTGGGCCTTCAACGCCTGGGCACTGGGTGTTTCGGGGCAAGCCTATTTGGGGCACGCATTGGGAGTCACAGCTCATGCGCATTCGCCCTTTTTTCTGGGTGAGACCGGTGAAGATGCACTGACCGGAGAACAGCTGGCTTTGGCATGGGCCCTGAGCTGGGCTATAGAAGCTTCATGCGCCTTCCCACAAGCGCCTTTTGTCTTCCACTTTGATAATCTCGCTGCTGGATATGGGGGCTTTGGTAGCTTTCAATTGCCATCTGCTGCACAGTCCTCGCAACCTACCCGTCTTTCTCGTAGCTTAGCTGTTTTGCGGCAATGTGCGCAGGCGGTCTGTACGGTCATCGGCCGGCATGTTCCCTCACACTCTGGTTTCGCTGGTAATGAGCTAGCTGATGTCCTCGCCAAGTTTGCCAGCAGACACCCGGATTCAGTTGAGCTCACTTCCCGGCCGTACTGGCCTAGCCTTGTCACTGCGCATAGGCTTGCTGAGTGGGCATGGCTGGCCGTGGGCGGACAGGAGGATCTGCCGGTCCTCGGCGCGTTTGAATCAGAAGCTCACCGCTTATTTATTGCCGCCGCCTCTAGGCCTTACACATTCTTTGCTGCTGAACATGGACAAGTTTCGGGCCAAGCTTCGGGTGATGAGGTTTGCGGCATTCAATTGCACATGTGTACACTCAATGTACTTTCGCTCCGGGAGCAGGATGACTTGCCCCAGGGTCTTGCCGTGTTTGGCAAGCGGGCCTTGCTTAAGCAACAACTTCTTGAGAGGCAACTGCATGTTGTGGCTCTCCAGGAGACGCGTTCTCAAGGAGACTGCGTACAGCCAGATGCTGATTTTGTCATGCTGCATTCTTCATGTGATCCGCAAGGGTGTTTTGGATGCGCCATTTGGTTCAGCAAGGCGTTGCCCTTTGTTGCTGCTGGGCAGAAGCTGATTCATGTATCCAAGGAGGTGTGTACTGTAGTCCATGCCGAGCCCAGATTGCTGGTTGTGCAAGTCGACTTGCCTGGCTTCTCAGTTACATATGTTTCTGCGCACGCTCCTTATGATGGACATAGGTCTCAAGGGGCTGCGGACTTCTGGTGCAAGGTTGGCCTCGTAGTTGCAAAGAGGCCGTCTGGGTCTCAGCTGGTCGTTTTTACTGACAGCAATGGACATCTTGGCTCTCTTTGCTCCAGTGCAGTAGGCATTGCAGGCGCTGAATATGAAAATGGTGCTGGGGCTGCTTTTCATGCCTTTTTGATTGATTTTGGTCTGTGCTTGCCGGCGACCTTCTCTGACTTCCATCAAGGGCCTCATCTGACATGGAAAGTTCATTCTCACTCTGGACACAGGCTTGACTACATAGCCGTGCCCGATACTTGGGCTACTGGTGTGTTGGCTTCGGTGGTATGGTATGACTTTGACCATCTGCATGATGTCGACGATCATCAACCAGTCCTTCTCTACTGTGAACTGGTTCGTCGGTCTGCTCCCCGAGGTGGCAGTGCCACTGTCCGAGCGCCTAGACCTAGGCCCGATACTGATCCTGGACAGCTGCAGTGTTTCCAGCATGCCATTGAAGCTATGCCACGGGTCGACTGGCAAGTTGATGTTGACACGCATTATTCTGCCTTTGTTCGTTCCACCATTTGGTGCTGGTCGGAGTTTGTGAAGCCAGTACCAAAGGCACGCTGCAAGCCCTTTGTTTCTGTGGAGACTATGGCCACCATCGATCACCGTAAGAAAGTCAAGCAGTTTCTTGCGTCTGAATCGCTGGCATTGGATCAAGTTCGCAGGCTTATTGGTCTCTTTGCATTTTGGTTGGAGTGGCGAGGCGCTGAGCCAGCTGACACTCAGGTTCGCTTTTTGGGTGACCTGCTTAGGCGAGGGCGCCTCAGTACTGCCTCTGCCGTTGGCTGCTTGGGTAGGCTCCGACCTTTTCTGAGGAAAGCCGTTCGTCTGGACAGGGCTGCTTACTTGGGCCGCCTTGCCGATGAAGTTGCGGAGGCGCCCCTACAGCAACCGAAACAGCTCTTTGCGGCGGTCTACAAAGCATTTCCTGTAGTCAAGTCAAAGCGCAGGAGCGGTTTCTGTCCACTCCCTGCTGTTTTGCTCGAGGATGGTAGCAAGGCCAAAGATGTCAGCGAGCGTATGCAGCGTTGGACCGAGCATTTTGCTAAGCAAGAAGGGGGCAAGATTGTCGAGGCGGCCGCGTATGATCTGGAGGTGAGGCTTCAGGCGCCGAACCCTAGCAATGTGCCTCAGTTTGACATTCAGTGTGTCCCCACCCTCCTCGACATTGAGCAGGACATGTTGCAGCTTCGCAAAGGCAAGGCCGCAGGACCGGACATGATTACAGCTGAACTGCTGAAGCTCAGTGTAAAGGACAGCTCTCGGCGCTTGCTGCCGATTTTCGCAAAGGCTGCGCTTTCATGTAGGGAGCCGATTGTGTTCAAGGGTGGGTGCTTGATTACCTTGGCGAAGAAGGCGCATGCCAGTCTGAATTGTGCTGACTTCCGCAGCATCATTCTTTCGAGTGTGCCGGGCAAGCTACTCCACCGGTCGCTTCGTAGGCGACTCCTTCAGCCGCTTGGTGACGTTGCGTTGCCTTTGCAAGCCGGCGCCTTGCCGGGGGCTTCGCCGGAGCTCCTTACGCTCTATCTGACAGCCTTTCAGAGATGGGCTCGGGCTGCCAAGCACTTTTGGGCTGTCACATTCTTTGATGTCAAGCAGGCGTATTATAGAACGCTGCGACAGCTGATCGTTGATTGCGACAGCGATGCTGGCATCCGAAAAGTACTACATGAGCTTGGCCTTCCTCCTCAGGCTACTTGTGAACTCAGGGACCTTCTGCATAAGGCTGCTACCACCTCGCCATTTGCTGGACAGCAGCATCTCTCGGCTTTGTTGAGGGATTTGCTTTCTGCGACGTGGTTCAAGTTTGAGGCCTCGCCGCTTGTGGCGGTGACGCACAAAGGGACACGACCTGGCGACCCAGCAGCGGATGTTCTGTTTGCCTTTACATTGTCTGCGCTGTTTCAGGCGATCAACACTTGTCTTGCTGATCAAGGTTTGACAGACGCGATTCCCTCTGTAGGACAGGACCCTCTGGTCAAAGGATACGAGAGCTCTGCCCGACTGCAATTTGTGAGTTGGGCAGATGACTTTGCAAGGCCCTTTGTCAGTGAGTCGCCGGAAGGCCTGGTGGACAAGGTCCGACGTGCTACACAGTGCTGTACTGAACGGGCCTCGGCTTGCGGCATTGAGCTGACGTTTGGCAGCGATAAGACGGCTGTTGTGTGCGACGTGAAGACTGTTCAGGCGCTCAGAACAAAGGGCTGCGATATCTGTATCGATGGTATTGCTTTCCGTGATGAGGTCGCATGCAAGCCCTGCACTTTGCCAGTCGTTCATGCCTACAAACACCTTGGTGGCATATTCTGTGCTCATGCGAAACCGGACTTGGAAATCTTTCTGAGGAAGGCCACCGCCATTGGCCCTCTGAGATCTGTGCGGTCCAGTTTATTCGCCAACCGTGCCGTCCCGCTTGCTACCAGGCGTACTTTGCTTTATGCTCTCGGTCTTTCCAGATTTGTGCATGCAGCAGGAGCGCTACACCTCAATCAGAAGGGTCACCAACGTGTGTGGAATTCCGCTTATGTTAATCTCTGGGCGCATCTTGTTCCGTATGTCTCAGGGAGTCGGCCACACAGTTTTCATGTGCTGTTTGTCTCCCGGGCACCGCCTCCGCACCTTTTCTTGGCTCTACAACGTGCTAGCCTACTTGCCAAACTGATTTCCAGAGGCTTTACAACTGTCATGCACATGCTTCAGCTTGAATGGGAGGTAGTCCAAGAAGGTTCTTGGCTTGCGCAGCTACTTGGCGATGTCGGGGCCGTTTCACAGTGGGTTCCCACGGCTGGCAGGCTTGGACGGAGCGCTTCACCACTTCACGAGCTGTGCCAACAGGTTCAGTCTTGCAGCGCTTGGTGGCATACAGTTGTACGGCAAGCCATCAAGGCATATGCCGAGGACGTCATCAAGTGGAAGGCCATCCCGCGCGTGCTGCCCGTTGCTGATGGCGGGGCGTACCCGTGCCACCTTTGTGGAGATACCTTCGCTCAGCGCAGCTTCCTCACTGTTCACTTGGCGAGAAGACACCAGCTGTACGCCCCTGCAAGGCATTTCGCTCCGGGCAGACAATGTGTGGCCTGTCTGCGCACCTTCGCTACCGTCATGCTTGCTCAGGCGCACCTACGGAGGAACGCCAAGTGTCTTCGCAGGGCAGTGTGGTCGATAGAGCCGCTTGACATCGATACAGTACAGGAGATCGAGAAGGCGGACAAGCTTCTTAGCAAGAAAATCAGAAGTGGTGGCTGGCAACAGCAGGTCACGACTGAGTGCATGCGACATCGGGAAGGACCGCTTCGCATCACGGCCGTTGACATCGAGCTTGACTCGGAAGCCTTTGCCATTCAGGTCGTCGCCAGTCAGTTCAGGCCGTGCCTTACTGTGGTCAACTGGATAGAAGAGTACCTCGCCAGCTCCTCTAAAGTTGGTCCGAGACAGAAGGCAGCCTGCTGGTGGTTGACCAAGCCCTCTCTCGAGAATTCGTTTAGCATGTAGTTTTTTGTAAAGCAGGCGCTCTTAACTTAGGAGCTCGAATCACTGCGCGCAAAGTGGACAAAAGCCTTGGGGGATTGAGAGCTACAGGGGTACGCTCTGAACGCACTATGCAAGCCTTGGCCTTATAAGAATCCCCATATTAGGAGCTCTTGCAATGGGGCTGTCTCGAGTGCTGGGGGGATCGGGTTGAGCAACATGTTAAAGAAAGTGACCAGGTCTAGAGGTTTGCTTTATTCCTTGGCGACTCACCTTGGACCCCATTATTTTCTCCCGGACATTCGAAAATTCCCGAACCGATGTTCTTACAGGAACCCTAAGAGACCCATTTATGGGAAGCCATTTTTTTAACCCAAAACCCCTAAACCCCAAAACCTTACTGCCATAGCGGCGAGGAGGACAGGCAATGATTTCCGCAGCTTGGCCTGAAAAAGTTGGTGCTACTTGGAAGGTCGGGGGGACTTGGCAAGTATATTAGTAATGCGGATAATTGGGGTTATTATATGGCTTATAGGGCTTATTAACCTACTCACTAAGTCACCCTGACCCTCGAAGTATGACATTCGGGGGTATGCCGGGCACCTCAGCGACATGTAGGGATTCTGTAGCCCTCTTCCCTGAACTCCTAGAGCCCTAAACACTAAACACCTAAACCCGAAGCCCCTCAACCCCAAAACCCTTAATTATGTGAGGACTAAAGGCTTGCGTGAAAGGATGGTCAAGGCATCTACGGTACATCATGAGTTCCCTACACTGCCAGGTTCCCGCAAATCTAGTTGTTTGAGGGTTTGTTTAGGGTTTGGGGTTTAGGTTGAAATAATTCAGGCGGAACGATGATATGTGGGGGTGGTACAGTGTGCACAGGGATACTTAGGGAACACACAGAGAAAAGGCTCAAGCAAATACGCCAGAATGGACTCAAGCAATTGATTCCAAAAGGGTGCTCTTTGTCCCAGACGTTTGAACTCAGAGTTTGTGCCTGCCTG
The DNA here is from genome assembly GCA_905231905.1 of Symbiodinium pilosum. Classification (NCBI taxonomy): domain Eukaryota; class Dinophyceae; order Suessiales; family Symbiodiniaceae; genus Symbiodinium; species Symbiodinium pilosum. The sequence goes on from CAJNIZ010035169.1 coordinate 28,962, forward strand.
TAGCGGTGACATAGGTTAGTTTTCAAGAATCCGCAGCCTAAACCCTGAACCCTAAAGCCTAAACAGTTAGGGAAGAGACACGTCACTCAACAGTTTCACTAGATTCAGTAGATTGCACATGACATGCTAGGGATGCCTGTGGCATTGAATTGAAGTGCAAAGTCCCCTTAACAGGGGCTGAAGGTGGGGCCACTTGGGGGATTTGGGGGCACCAGAAGAAAAATCCTTCTGCGGCATGATCGCAACCTTGCTACATCATGAGTTCCTATGTAAACTCTGGATGTTGAACGCTTGATCGTAGGTAAAGATGCCCCAAATCCTGGAAACTCCCTCTGAAAGGAAGTTCAAAGACCTGCAAAATCGCCAAGGTTCCCGAGGTTGGCGCACGTTCATGGGTTGAAGTACTCCCAGTCCTCTTTCTCCCTGTCCTAAAACATTTCAGTATCAGAAATACACTGTGCAAAACAAAATCAGTTACGGTATACGGAAATGTCCCAAAAAGGGCATACCCTACTATTGGTGCGCGGGTGCTATTTTGAAGTTATAGATGTTGCCTCTAAAAAAATTAAAGGTGTATCTGTATGTTGTTGGCAAGCTCTCATGTGGGGGCTGCCAAACGTTCAGGGCTTTTTTAAGAGTTGCCATGACAAGGATCAAAGAAGTATGTTGGAGTGCAAGTTGTGCCCCCTACAGGAGCTACAGTCTATACTCCTTAAAAAGGGCCATATGGGGGATTACATAGGGGAATATTATAGGGATGCTAGGAGTTTAGACTATAGTTCATATGAAAACTGGCATGTCCTTTTCCTCGAACTCAGAGTGTCCTGGCTCTCTGCATTTTCATGCCAAAGGAAGTGCCAGTGGAAGGTAACGAGATGGCCAAGAGGGCGCTAGTCAACGTCAAGGCGTGGGTTAGGGTTCCTACATTAGGGGTTTAAGGTTTAGGTCGGGAGTTTTGACGCAATTTCGACGGAGGTTTTGTTTCAAATTTTGCCTTACACAACTTGTATTTATCTAGGGCTTGAGGGTTTGGGGTTCACGGTTGATCTTGCATTAATTCGGGCAGGGGATCCTAGGTAAGCGAATAACCTAAGCTACCCATATGTAGGTTCTTGGGTTGTAGGCAATGTAGGGTTATAGAGTTGGGGTTTATTGGAGTCTTCATTGAAGCGATATGGATGCTACGCACCTGTAAGCTACCTACCTGTGGATGTCTTGAAAAGAGAGGCAAAGGAATAACAACCCATTCTGAATGTTTTGAAGCAGTCCTCATGCTTGGTTGTTGGGTGCACCATTTTGGCCCAATTCTGTGCGCCTTGGGTCGTTCGCCATGACAGTGACTGTCCTTCAAGGGGTTTTATGTATTAAGGGGCAACTACAACTTTTATTTCATTGCGATCGTACGTCAGGAGCTGTCTTTTTTGGGGCTGAGGGGCTGCCATTTTTCTTATGGAGGCTGTTCAAAATACTTCTCCCAAATATCGCCACAAGTCGGTTCCCTTTTTGGTTTGGATCCTTTTTTCCGAAGTATATTCCCTCCTTTCCAAGGACCTTTAGAACAACCCCCGTATGGCTTTCCATGAAGAGGACCTAAGGAGAACCCCATGCAGACCCCAATACATTATAATCCTTATCTTATGGGGGCCCCTACTAAGCCCTAATCTTCCGGTTTGGGGTCAGCACGCTCCTCCTATTCCGAACCCAGTTCCCTACTTGCCATTGTTAATGATGGTCAATGTATCGGCCATGTAGCGGGTGATTGATTCGATTTTGTCTCGCCTTGTGTGGAGTGTTATTCCAAACTTTGAGGGATTAGGGCTTCAGGCTCTGCAATCTGAATACCCTGTATGATCCTCACTTTTGTGGGTTGAGTTCCCCAAATCCTTCAAATTGCTAGCCTTGGAAGCTTCCGACAAAGCAAGGGTAGGCCCATTGCGAAAGACCGGTGTTACAATATGTGGCAAAATTGATTTGTACATCTGCTTTGTGTAAGTGTTTGCGTGTGTATCAGTTGTAAGGAACATAGAATACATCCTGGTTGAAGTCTCGCTTCCTTCAAGACCTCGAGACCTTGGCCAAAACCCTAAACCCCAAGCATGAGGCCCCAGCCCTAGACCGAAAATCTTAAAACCCAATGCCTGAATCCCATATCCAAGCCCCCAAGCCCGAAACGCCAAACCCTAAACGCAAAAAACTCAGCCCAAGCGCCAAAACTCTAACCTTACAACCGTACAGCCCTTATGTAAACTCTGTATAAACCCCATCAAAACTTTAAACCCTAAACCCCTAAACCCTAAGCCCTAAACCTTAAATCCCTAAACCCTGTTCTCAACTTTGACAAAGTTGTAGCGAGGCCAAGCTCCTTTCCACATCGCTCGGCGTCCCTGCCCACGTTGGTCGAGTTCCGCGGCCCAGGGAACGGGTTAATTAGAGATTGGGTAATTGGGGTTTGGGGTTTAGGGCTTAGGGTTCAGGGCTTTGGATTTAGGGTTTGGGGTTTAGGGCTTAGGGTTCAGGGTTTAGGGCTTTGGATTTAGGGATTGGGGTTTAGGGCTTGGGGTTTAGGGCTTATTCTGAGAGTTTAGGGCTTAGGCGTTGGGGTTCGGGGTTTAGGGTTTGGGAGATCGGGTGTAGGATTGAGGGTCCGGGGGTACAGCAGGGGGACTTCTGGAGACTACGGTTTAGGGTTTGCTTGAGGGTCTTGACGTAGAAAAATCGACTTGCTTACGGTGGGTGTGTGGTGTGTAAGGTTATTGGGGATATTCGCCAGGTTTGCTACCTCGAAAGATCATCCGGTGAAAGGTTGAGGCTAAGCTTTTGTTGAGGACCTAGGGTTTGGGGGGAAGGGGATTCATGGCTTAGATTCCATGCTAGGGTTCAGGGTTGAGAGCTTTGAAGGATTGAGATTTAGGGCTTTGTGTGAGGCTTTCAGTTGTGGGCTTAAAGTGGCTGTGGGGGTAGTCTGGGTTGCAGTTAAGGAACTTAATTGAATAGTTTAAGCTACTACATTGGGGAAACCATATCAATTTCTCTGCATACCGATTTTGGTGATTTCATTTAATTCCTTAACAACGACCCTAATCTAGGCCCCTTTACAGCAACCCAGTTAGTTCTGGGAACTACATTATACTTTGGACGACCGGAGGGCAGAGGAAGCGAGGCTCAGAGGTTTGCACGATGGGATGGGCAGTTAGGGTTTAGGGTTTAGGCCTCCGTATGTATACATATACATGTATATATATATATGTATAGATAGATTGCAATGTAAGTATGTATATATGTGTATATAGAGGTCGAGGGGTCTACAGGGTATGGGGGTCATGGTTTAGCGCTTGGGGCTGTGTAGCGTCAAGGTTTGAGGGTGCGGTGGGGAATGTCAATTTTCGCTGGCGTGGGAGGTTTGGGGTTCGACCCGGCGGAGGTCAGACTTCCCTGCACAGGCGCGTTTTGATTTGTTAGAATCGAAAGGGAGGTACCTGTGCCCACCCAACCCTAAACCCTAAAACCATAAACCCTAAACCCCAAACCCTAAAACCCTAAACCCTAAAACCATGAAGCCCAGGTTATCCATGAAGCCACGGACACCAACAATCTCTGCAGAATGTTCTACGGCTGGAGCCCCTGGCTGTGAGTGTAGCTTGATGGCAGCCAAAGGCCATTTACATGAGGGTTCAGGGTTTAGGGAGGCCATTTAAATGAGGATTTTGGGTTTAGGGTTGAATCCATTTAAATGAGGATTTTGGGAATCTTAGGCCCTGTGACTATCACATGAGCCATACATAGTCTCAACTCCTAGTATCCCCCCTTAACGACCCGTACAATAGTCCCCATAGAATCCGCCACATAATCCCTATTAGGGAGTTCAGACTATAGATCACAATTTTTTTCGCAATAGCAGGACTTCGGCAACCTTAGTCCCTATGACTTTATGTAGTAGAGTCCAAGTTGTGGGGGGTTGGGGTTGCCAAAATCCCCCTAAACCTTCAACCCTTAACCCAGAGCCCTAAACTCTAAGCTTCTGTTTAGGGATTGAAGGGTTTGGGGCTTAGATTCGTCATGTCGGGGTCCTGTACGTCTACACCCTGTTGGCGAGTGGATGTCCTAAAGGGATCTGCATGTGAGCTATAGTCCAAACTCTTCAAGGGGTTATATACGTCAGGGATTGTATACCGGAGCTATTAGGGGAGATACTAGGAGTTTAGACTATAGCTCAGGTGGGATCCGTCGCAAACGAACCCCAGCTTCCTGGGATTGCCCCGAAGGCAATGCAGTATTCCTGGGCTTCTATTATAGTATGTAACAGATGCGGGGCCATGATGGGTTCATGTATACATTTCCACCGTTCATTTTAGATTTTTAAACAAAGCCGGTCTTGAGTACAATTTGCAGTTGCATCCCACCCAAACCTGTAAACCCTACTCCTGAGCCGGACTTGCAACAGCGACTACCACAGTGCAAGGGTTCGAGAGCTTTAGGTTTAAGGATTTCAGGGTTTAGGATTTTGGAATGGATGGCTCCAGACGGACCTGTAGACAAAAGGCTTTGAAACACCAGTTTGTTTCGGTTCATCCGCCTGGCCACTCCACCCAGGTACCGTGCTGTGCGCGGCTGCAGCACATCCCAAGCTGGACTGCTCTTGGGAATTCTTCTGGGTTGCTGTTCAAGAACTTAAATTAAGTTACTATATTGGGGAAACCCTATTATTTACTAGATATACCCATTATGGTAACTTAATTTAAGTTCCTTAACAGCAACCCAGTGTTTGTCCCAAAGCATGTCTGACGCTGAAGCCGGAAGCATTAGGATTACATCCCCTCTGACCTTGACTTGGTGCTTTCCCCGCATTAGGGGTACCTTCTGGAGGGTTTAGGGTTTAGGGTTTAGGTTCCTATAATGGGGACTGTACTGACCGAAGTATATATGGCCCTCTTTCTTCATGGAAACTACCACTTCTGGAATTCCCCAAGACTCTATTCTAGCTGTTGCGGCCGCAACATGTGAACCAAAGACCCGAAGCCTTACCCTATAAGCTCTAAACCGTACAGTGCAGGTCGGTGTAGCTTGGTAGATCTCCTTTCACTAGGGTGTTGACTGTATGTAGGTTTAGGGGGTTGGGTTGATGTGGTTGCGGGTTTAGGCGGTTGAGGGGTGGGAGTTGCGGTTTAGTTTGTAGTATATATGATGAGAAAGGCATCTAGAAGCTTGTTTTTGGGGAAAACTAGTTACTGCCTCATGGAGCTTATAGCATCCAGGGGTTGATTCTAGATACTTGTGATAAGCCGCAGACTTTTGAGCGCACATGGAAGTTGTGGCCCGGTTATGGCTCCTTTTTCCGACTCGCAGTATTCAGAGGGCATAGACAAGCCATAAAGCCTGAACCCCAAACACCCAAATGAGCTATAGTCTAAACTCCTTAAAGGGGGTTATATAAGGGACTACATAGGGGACTACCACAGGGGTTATTAAGGGGGATACTAGGAGTTTAGACACTAGCCCAAATGTGGTCAGGGTCATGCCAGCGGCTCGCAAGGGCTACGGCTACAGATGGAAGTCCCTCCGGATGCGAAGGAAAAAACTTGTTGTTTGAAGATGGAGAATTCAATAGTAATGGTAATGGTAATAGTAACAGCAACAGAGACAGTAATAGTAATATTACTAGTAATAGTAATAATAATAGTAGTAGTAGTAATGGTAATAGTAATGGTAATAGTAATAGCAATACTGCGCCGATGTAGTAACAGTAATAGTAATTGTAATACTTGTAGTAATGGTAAAAGTAAGGTAACCTTTTCCTGAAACCTCCAGCTTTGAGGTTTCATATGAAGGAGTATACTACAGAGCACGGTCCAGTCTACTACAAAGTCCTTAAACTCAGGATCTTGTTGCCGCCTAAGGTGAGCCCGAACACGTAAACCGATCAAACCCTAAACCCTAATAACCCTAAACCATAAGCCCTCATAACCCTAAACCCAAAGCCCTCTGCAATAGAAGCCGATAAGTTGGAAAAGCAGTGTTCCAGGGGCCTTAACAGGTTTAACATTGGGCTTAGGGTCTAGGAGGGACACTGGAAAACGACATTTCTCATTTGGGTATATAATCCCCCCTAAGTAGACTTCGGGGTATATGGGGATCCAATTATAATATATCCAAAGCCATATTCTATCTACTTAAGGGCGACTATATGTGCTGCAGGGGCTTACCAAACTTCCCGGTTGAGTTTTGAGGTTTATTTCAGATACCCTTTACCGTACTTCTACAAGGAAGCCAGGGCCGTGATACCCTAAACCCTATAGTCCCCCTTAAATGGAGTATATGGGCTTCCTTTAACCTCTCATAGGCTCTACTTGGGGGTCATGGGGACTCAGTATTAATATAAGTTAATCATGGGGACAATTGGGGTTCGTATATGGCTTATAGGGGTTATTAACCTACTTACCAAGTCCCCCTGACCCTCCAAGTAAACCCTACACCCTAAACCCTAAACTTTAACCTTATGAGGCATATAAATTGCTCTTCTACCCAAGAAATCCCAAGAAGTGGTAAGAGGGAATAGACCGCATAAATCATCCTTTTTCCATGTTCCAACCATTATGGTGTTGAACCAATCCATACCCGCCACCAAATCCGAGATCAAAACCCGAGGCTTGTGCTGCCCAAGACATGTTGCAGAGCTGTATGCTGGGCTAATCTGTCCTACAAAGCTCTAATCCCTAAACCATGTAGTTCCTACATCTTACGAAATCCACTAGTCCGTGCGAATATTTCTTAGGGCTTTAGCTTTGGATTCAACCTTGAATCGTCAGAGAAGTTTGTTTTGGGACTATTCCGGCGAATGTGGGGCTTAGGGCCGAGAAATTGGGTGCCCTTATGCCTCAGCGTTTGGAAGTAAGCTTAGGGTTCAGGATGTCAGCAATGAGACTATCGTATGAGCTACCGCCACTTTTGGCCTTACAAGCGACCAGGAAAGTTTGGACATGGGGTCCCTGTTGTAGTTTAGTATAGTCCCTAAAAGGTATTCCCTAACAATAAACCGATGCCCATCATTTTTCTGGGGAAATTCTAACTGTAGTCATATGACAGTTACCTTGCTCAATACTATATTAAGAACACCCAAGTGGAACCGAACCTCAGAAATCAAATGACAATCCAATTTATTTTGGGAATTGTGATGTTGAGGGTTTAGGCTTCTTCACATTCTAAATTCTAAGCCCGAAGCCACTGGGGTTGTTTACGGTCCATTGTGTTTCTCAAGGAGTTCTTTTGGCAACGTGGAAGTTTGGTAATATGATTCCTACAGAAGCCGTAAGTAGCACCCCCGAAATGCCCTCAGAAGCCCGCATGAGCTATAGTCTAAACTTTAAAAAAGGGAGTGAAGAGGAATATATAGGGGAGTATTATACAGGTTATTAAGGGGGATACTAGGAGACCTGTGCCCAACAGCCTGTAGCACGGTGCAAACTTCTTCCAGAGCTGCTCCAATTTAATGGGTCCATGAAAAGTTGGATATACCTGGGAGGAACGAGACTAAGCAGGGACAATCATATCATGATCTCCACATGGCCCATATATATATATATGTATACCTATAAATATATATATATATACATATATATGTCTCACTTTGTTCCTGAAGGCTTGTGTGGGCCTCCTATTCTGAGAAACCCTTTGTTGAGACTTAAACCCTGAAACCTAAACCCCTAAACCCTGAACCCTAAACCCTAAGTTCCACTTTGTTGAGACTTAAACCCTGAAACCTAAACCCTTAAACCCTAAACCCTGAACCCTAAACCCCCAAAGCCTCAAAACCCTGAACCCCTAAACCCTAAACCCTAAGTTCCACAAAAGTCACCTCCCGGGAGGCCGGAGCTCCTCCCGAGCCGGTCGGTGAGAAGCCTGTTGTGGAAGATGGGCTTGGAGCGTACTTGGAGGGTCGGAAGGACTTCGAGATCCCTGATGAAGAAACTTCTTTTATATTAGGATAGGGTTTAGGGTTTAGGGTTTAGGGTGGATCCCTATTATAATGCCAGTCAAGGGGAGGGGGCTAATTAATCATGGGTCTACATGACCCTTTTTAACCCATCATAGACTAGAAAATGTCCCGGGCTGTGCCCATTTCTAACGAACCTACTCGGCTTAGGATTGAGGGTTTAGGGGCTGCAGCTCATAGCTTCGGATGAGCACTTGGGGTTCGGGGGTTCGACTCGCGGGTTAGGGTTTTGGCCGCAGTAAGAGTCACGCTTTGAGCACATGACGTGCAGAGACAGCCATGCCAGGAGAGGTCAGTGATGCATTTATGGGTCCTACACATCTTTCTTCCGAATGGTCGAGATGTTCATCAAAGCATCAAAGCTACTGGGAAGCCGAAAAGCTTGGCTTGAAAAGCCATCGCCCTAAAACTACACCACCCCTGGCCCCCGCTTCTCATAAATACTCTCAATACGGAAAAGGTCACGGGGTCCTGATTAGCGACTTCACTTGGTATTTTTTACCAAGCGATCATAGACATAATCTACTCAACATAAGCTTATTGTTGGTATAAAATCTCATTCGGGAACCGAACATTTGTCAAAGCCTGTCAGTTCCCGACTAGGAGACAGACCTCGGCAGGCGAAAATGTGGTAGGGGGAGCTTGCCCTAAACCCCAAAGGTGTAAGGAACTCTAAACCCCTAAACCCCTAAACCGATAATGTCCGCCGGATCTCAAGCAAGTCGCGCCAACGAGCCCCTACCTCTGTCTCACCGATGAACAACCAGGCTGAGAATGCCTGTAGGGCAGATCTCAAGGGATGGTTTAGGGTTTAGGGTATGAAGGGCTACTTCTGATGGGTATCAGGCGCAAGGCCTGATGTCCTTGCATTCGATTTAGGGTGTTTAGGGTTTAGGGGCTCGGGGTTTAGGGTTTAGGATTTAGGGTTTAGGATAGGGTTCACGGGTGATGTTCTAGCTTTCGCTGATGCAGGCATAGGCTAACTTATGAGCAGGTTTCAACCCAAAGCATGCCCGAAAACCTATGATTACAGGGTACACTAGTGCATGTTGGCGGTAAATCGGAGCTACATAACTTTTCCTGGATATTACTATGATTGTAAAAGGCGCGTTGGCCTATCAGCAGCCTGTGATTTTCAAGCTCAATGATCGCTACCACAACTCTTGGCCTTGTGGCTGCCTACCTAGGCCACGCCTCCGTGGTACTGTAAAAGCCTGGATGGTAGGAATGTTATCCCCTTAGTTCTTGACCAGCTCTTGTCATAGTATAATTCAGGCCATGAAGCCTTAGCCCAACATATTCATACATACGGCTAGAACCCTGAGCCCTAGCCGCCCACATGTTTCATTTTTTGTCTTTAACGTTCCGCAGGCATTCACTGCCACCAAAAGTCCATGCCGCATGCTTCGGCCAAAGGCCTAGCCTGTGAGCAGTAGGGCAGCAGCTTGAAAAGGCGCCGATGATGGAGAAGTTGGGATCAAGCTTGGTTTTGAGTTCATGGGAGGTTTAGGGGTCTATGAAAATCATCCCCGTGTAAGTAAGCTTCACACAACTTGGCATTTATCCTTCTGCTTACTTTCCGTGTCACCTTCCCTTTTCGTCACATGTGTTGCGTAATTCCATTAGACGTATTTACTCCCTGGTGCTTAGGAGTGGGGGAGCAGATGCTACAGCTATCCTTATATAATCCCCAAGCATGCACCCTTTATTTGCACCTTTGTTTATGGTTTAGGGTGCCTACACCCCAAATCCCAAACCGTCAACTCTGCGAAGAAACCTCAGCTTTGTCAATCTGTAGGTTCTAGTACTTCTGCCTGCCAAGCCTAATGTAGAAGGCTAAATAGTCAATTACAGGGTGTTCGGTTTTTAGGATGATGGTCCCTTTTAGGGGGGGGCCACAAGGTTTTGTAGGGCTTGGGGTTCGGGGTACTAATGCTGGCAAAGCTATCGGAAAAGAACGCGGCACATGAAATCCCAGCTGCGTGTCTATAGTGGTTGACAGGGAAAAATGCCAATATCATTGTCTTACACTTATTGACCAGTTTTTGCCAAGTATGGTGTAGGGTACCTCAAATAGGCCTCAAGATGATATTTCTAGTTCATTGTTTCCCCAAATAGGGGAACCCAAGTATAGATCTCAAAATACGATGAGGATACTCGGAGTTTCGACTATAGTGCCTGTGCGTTGGGGGCCCACCTTGTGTAAGGACCACGTGACTCTACATTGCGCCATTGTTGGATGTAACGTTGAGTTGCTTTTTGCCAGTGTCCCCAGTTTGACCAAGTTTTTGAGATCATATCCGAGAAGCGAACCAGAAGCCCTAAACTGTACATGGTGAGTGGAAAGCCTCAGCTTGCATTTCTGTTTTTTTTCCCGGCAGATTCTCCATTACTATAGGCATAATAACTTACTCACGCTGTCAAACTCGCCCTTGTGATGGCAATAGGTTCAACAGATGCTAAGTTGAAGCGAAGCACGCTTTGCCTCCTGCCCGTCAAGCACTTCTGATGACCCCAAACACCACGCCAAGAGCTTGGGGGTAAGGACTTTTTCTACACTAGCTGAGTGTTTTTGTAAGGGAGGGGGTCATTGCCCTAGCAAAGATCCTGCACTGCTGGGGTGTTTGCAAGGGAGCCCAGAGTTTTGGAAATGCATTTCTCCCGAAGCCGTCACCTGAGTACATGAAGAGAAGCGCGAGGGCCAAACTACGAAGCTCTCCCTCGACCTAAAATCCAAATAGCAGGGCCTGTATCCTAACCTCCCCTAAACCCCAAGCCCAAAGCTCTGCAACCACAAGCCTTCATTTTTGCGCTGAGGTCCACAAGTTCCCAGTTCCAAAGGCCGGAAGCCGTGGGCGGCCTTGTGAGATGGCGTGGCGTGCGCTGTGCATATTGCAATAGGCGCAGTGTATTTTTATTACTCTAGCCAGATAGGAAAGCCCTGCCATGCTGAGCCATTTCCATGGGATGCCATGGGGAGAGAAAGAAAGTTGCCACGCAACCTTCCGAGCACGCTGCTAAAATTGCGCTCCGCCACAGCTGTCACGGTTCGGAAAGCATCTTCTGCGCACGGTGCAGAACTGACGGACTGCCATGTAAACCTACATGGACTACCCAAAAAAGGGTTGAGCCAAGATCAGGCCAACAAAGCACCATGCTCAACTACCTTAGAACACTTCTTCAGAAACAAGCTGTAGCAAGAATCATCGTCCGCAGTGGACGCGGAGCAGTTCTATGGCTCCGGACTCAGGATGCCAATGTTGCCAAATAAGGCTTTAGGGTTTAGAGTTTAGGGTTCAGGGTTTAGGGTTTACCGGGTCATTGCTGAGATAGTTCTTCAGTTCGTTTTCTTTTGACATCCAAGAAGGAATCCAAAGGTGAGTCAATCCCTTTAAGCCCTTACAATACCCCTCCCCCCGTGTGCCAATACTACATATTATGAATATAACCCATTTCATTCAGAGGGTCGGGGGGGGACGTAGTGAGTAAGAGAAGAATTGGGAGATTTGGAATCATTGTGCGGCTGATAGGTGTTATATGTACACCCAGTAAGTCCTCCCTTCTTCCCGTCTGTCCGGGCTTAGCAATCTGTAAAGGTTATTGTGCTGAGGGCCTTTTATTCTCACAGTTGCGGGATTCTTCCTACCGGGGCAGGGGAATAGCTACCGCAAACCCTAAACCCTAAAACCCTAAACCCCAAAAGCCTAACACCCTAAAAGCCTAAAACCCTAAACCCTAAAGCCCTAGAATCAGGGGCCGGCTGAGGCTGCCGGATCTAGGCTTGTTAAGGTTTAAGGGTTCAGGGTTTAGGGGTTGAGGGTGTAAGGAGGGTTTAGGATGGTGGGATTCCGTGTGTCAAGTAAAGGTTCGGGGCGTAGAGTGTTTGGTTTAGTAAGGTTTAGGGTGTGGTGTTTGCCCTGACAAGAGATTTTCTCAGCACAGAATGTGCCTTTACTCTGAAGATTTCTGCAGTACGTACATGAAGCTCACTATTTGTTGGCATTAGCACCCAGAAGGAGACACCCCTAAACCCGACCCTATCAACTAGAGTTTGATGGCTGATGCCTATCCATTGCCGGCTGGTAATGATTCCTCAGCTGTAGGTACCGGGGTCAAATCGTTTTTTCCCTGCTGATGGCTATATACCTGTAGCCCAACATGCCTCAGATGTTCTATGTAACCCCGCGCAGGCTCCCCATTGAAAACACAATATTCTTAATAGTGCCTTTTGGGGATTTCATGTTAGATTGGCCAGTGATAAACCCTAAATCCTACGCATCCCTACCTGTGTTGTAGTTTAAATATATAGATACACATACATCATATATATATATATGAACATATATATATATGTATATACGCCATATAATCCTGAGAAGTTCTTTTGGGGGTTGCATGCTAATTCGGTTGAAAGCCTAAAACGAACATATTAGGACCCCCACACCCGAATTCATAGGAACCTTGAACCCAAAGTTCTAGCAACCCGAAGTCCTAAACCCTAAACCCTATAACCCCTAAACCCTATAAACCCCTAAACCCTATAACCCCTAAACCCTATAAACCCAAATCCTATAAACCCTAAACCATAAACATAAACCCCAGCGGTAAGTATCGCTGCGTGCCCAGTTGTCCTCGACGGGCGCCCTGCGTACAGCGTTGCTGGCGGGCCACGTCGCCGCGAAACCGGCGCCGCGCCCGGAGTAAGCCTAAACCTTAACCCTAAGGATCCAAGTATACAAATAATTCTTACAATGGCCCTAAAGTTTGTAAATATTACCAACATTGGGGCATTTGGACCCTTAGGGTAAAGTCTATAAGCCCTAAGTAAAGCTGTACGGAGCATTCACGGCTTTGGGTTCTGCGGTGCGGATTGGGGGTTTTGAGTGTACGGGTTGTGGGTGTTAGGGCTGCGGGCTTCGAATTCTAGAGTGCCTTAGGCAACCAGAAGGGGTTTTAGAGTTTAGGGCTTGCGGGAAGCCAGGGACGGTGCGCAGGGACAGCGCAAGACATAAATGTCTACATATTCATGTGCACATATTTACATCTATAGGCATATCTTTTGTATTGTGAAAAACAGCCCTTTTAAACCGCTGGACAACTCTAGGGATTTTTTTCTGGGGGCAACCCCATCTGGAAAAAGGTCCATGCTGTCCCTTCATCTCATATTATCAACCACCTTTCCCACCCTAGCAGTGGCAATCCTTGCCGTCGCCCAGATATACCCAGATGCATCGGCATGCCGGGGGGAAGGAAGTGTTATTGGGATATGTCGATTGTGTCGGAGCACATGAGTTAGAGCTTTATTATGGCGATCGGTGAGTGCTTTGGACATTTAAGAGTGTATATTAGGAGAACCCCCCCACCCTGTAATAGTGGTATGATAGGAATATCAGAGGACCCTAATATGATCCTTACTATTCCTTATAGCCACTGTTACTGGGTCCACCTAAAGTGTATATATTGGTGTCCAACTTGAAGGCCAACTATTGAAATCATACCATACCTTCCGTAAACATAAAGGAGAGTTCCAGGACCTTCCTTGTGCCGTTAATTGGGGACATATGGTCCCTAACAGTGGGCACTTAGGCCTTAATAGAAGGTAGGAGGAGGGTCTAGGTTTAGACCCTATAGCCTGAAGCTGTGAAAGCCTATGCTGGCGACTTAGGTCTATAAGCAAATGATAAGGAATGGCCTGCTTTGAGCCCTAAAGCCTATAAATCGTAGCGACTTTGTGCTACTTGGATCCTGAAGTCTCGACACCAACCAAGCAGTTGGAAAAAAACAACATCTAACAGTTTAAAACTGTCTGCCTGGTGCTTAGTGGGTTACAAAGAGCACCGTAGGGTAACCTGCAAAGACCACCATGTACATCTATTCTCGCATCGAGGCATTTATAAGTTTGTTTATGTTTAAGACATGTCTTCTCCACCATTTTTTAGGTGTTTCAATGCGGATTCAGTCGTCATTCACTAAGCACCCAGTACTTGCGCTAGTCTTGGAACATCCCCTGGACCTTGAGAGGCCTCACCACAGCTCCTTGCAGTCTATAAGCGCTGAACCTTGAACTGTGACTTTTAGGGCACGCTAATCTTATAATAGAAGCTTGAGGTTAGCCTATCTTGGGCCAAGGAAAACAACAGGGAGGGACCCGTTAGCTCCCCCCCGCCCCGAACCTGAGGGTTTGGGTTTTGGGGAGTTTGAGTTGAGGTTTAGGGGTTTGGGGTTTAGGGTTTTGAGTGTGGGTTTGCGTACTTGAATCCTGTACTTGCAGCCTCTCGTAGCGTAGTGAGTCTACCTGGTGGTAGCATTATGGAGCTGATGTTAGGGGCTATGTGGATAGCAGAGACCTATCAAAGCCAAAAGACCATCCAAGTAGCAACTATACAGTCCCTAAACCGAAATCCCTCAACCCGCAAGCTTGAAACTCCAAACACCAATCCCTAACCCTAAACCCTAAACCCCGATCCCTAAAGACCATAAGCCGACGGGATCCCTTATCCAGCATCTCTTACCCATCAGGCCACCAGCTTTGGTAAATCTAGATAGGGTTTAGGTTGCGTACTGCCCCCACCCAGTAACAGTCTAAATTAGGGGTCCTATTAAGGACTATATATAACCATTTTATACATATTATCCAACTGTTACTGAGTGGGGGCAAGGTTTAGGGCTTAGGCTCTAGGGTCTCGTTTCCCTAGGGATTCAAATATTCACAGACTGCAGGGCTCAATGTGGGTTTTATTTGTACATTTGGATCCTTAAGCCCTAGGTACCAATGCAGGTACTATTTGTACACTTGGATCCCTAAACCCTAAACCCTGAACCAACGTAGGTACTATTTCTATACTTGGACCCCGAGGGTAACTAAAGGGCCAACTGAACAACAAGGTGTCTGGGTGCCTTCGGCCGTTGCCTGCAGCTTCTGGAAGCCCCTCACAAAGGCGCCAAGCTTAGTAGAGAAGCTGGGATACGGGCTTAGGGTTTAGGGCTTACGTTTCAGGATTTTTTCAGGATTTCGGGTGTATGATTTGGGATCAGGGGGTCAGGCTTTGCCCTAAGTCCTAAAAACCGGACTTAGGGTGCCGGCTTTGGTATGTTGGTAGGGTTGGGTGCATGTTTTTTGGTTGAAGCCTTACGGGGCTCAACACGTGTACATCAGGATTGTGAGACCGGGGCTGTATCTCTGGGAGTAAGGATCCTTTCGAACAAACCACAATTCTAAATGGGCTCGTAATTGCAGCCATATGAGCAAACCTTGTAGCCCTGAAAAGGCAGGAATTCTGAAAGGTGGCTGATGGCTTTCCTGCTCATCCTTGTGTAGCTGGTCATCGTATGGTATGCTTCAGATAAACCTCAAAAATCCTGGTTCAAGGAAGACAGGATTTGGAGCACTTAGTGTTACCTTTTTTGTCAGGTCTGGATTTAATGGCCTGCCTATAAAGCCTTAAACCCTAAACTGTGGGGCTCATACTGCTTGATGCGGGCAATCTGCGGACTGGAGGATGTCGGGTGGGGATATCAGTTCTGCATCCGTGCTGCCTGGGAGATGAGGTATTTAGGGTTTAGGGTTCAGGTTTTACGGTTTAAGGTTGAGGGTTTAGGGTTTAGGCCGTCACCCTAATATTAAACCCCTCACTCCTGCTAGGGAAAATAATGCGGTCGGGGTTGAAGCAGATCACGAGTTCCAGGGTGCTACCCCTAAGGTGGTATTCCTTGGCTTTGGGGATATTTATACGGAATCCTATAGGGACTACATTGGTCGCTATACTGGGCCATATTGGGATTGCGGACCTTGAGCCTCTGTCGCGGATTCATCTGCCGCGATTTTGGGGGGCTGGGCCAGCCAATGCGCCTATTAAAGAGAGAAAGGATAGAAACTGAACAGGCCTACAGTACAAACCTCGAGAGGGGCCAACGTACTCCCTGGGATCTCCAATATCTCCAAACGGATCAAAAGTTCTCGTCCACCCACGCGTTGCGTTGAGAGAGCCTGGGTGCAGGGGGCGCTGGTCGTGAAAACCCGCAGGGCAAAGTGAGTTCACTTAGGCTACTATTTGCTTAAGAACCACCCAAAAAATGAAAATGTTCTTCCTTATAAGGATAATATAGGGCTTATTTTTCATTTTCTCAGAATTCTTAAGCAAATAGTAGTAGACATCCGAAAGGTGAGGGTCTCATCGCATGCGGCGAGGAGACCCTCAACTAGGGTTTAGGGTTTAGGGTTTGTACATCCGCGTGGGCGCTGCCGCGGCCACTAAGCCCTGTTGTCCGCATCGGACCATGATGACAGCGTCAGAGAACATGAAACCCATGATGGCGCAGCATGACGCCAAAGTCCTTTCTTGACATAAAACGGCATACCCCTGGATTTAGGGTTCAGGGTTTAGGATGATTCCCAATCTCTACCTTCGGCCCGAAAGCTTACTTGAATGTTCAGGGTATATATAACCTAATTCCGACTGGCATTGAAATAACAGTTATAGCCGCAATAGGGGACATTGGGGGCTTGTAGCTGGGTTCAAAGTGAAGTTGCACTTGGGTGCTAGTTACAATGAACCTCTAAGTCCAACCGCTCAGGATGAGGAATTCGGGCGGTTTGCATGCGGTAGCCCTTAAACGTGCCAACAGACTACATGTTCCAGCTCATGAAAAGCTGGCACGATAACTAGGACTAGGAGCCCCACTGAAAATGCTGCTTTTGGGACCCCTCATCACTGAACAGCGAGACCTCTCAATCCCCATCCCTAAACCGTATAGTCCCCCTTAAGTAGACAGAATATGGCTTCGGGTACATTATAAGAAGATCCCCATATACCCCATATTCTATCTATTTAAGGGGGACTATACCTTAAACCCTAAACCCTAAATAGTAGTTTACATTTTCTTTTCCATTATCCCAGTATGACCCCATATTCTATCTACTTAAGGGGGACTATAAACCATACGCACTCCAGAACGCGGCAAAAAAAAACTCAAGGTGTAAAATGACTCCCTCCAGTAGTTCCCCAATAGTTACAGTACCCTCCCCCAAACAAGTTTGGGGTTTTTAGTGTTCTTAGGGTTTAGGGTTTTTAGGGTTTAGGGTTTTTAGGGTTTAGGGTTTTTAGGGTTTAGGGTTTTTAGGGTGTTTAAGGTTTAGGGAAGCCCCAAAAAGGAACTACGAAGACGACTGTCCTGTAAAAAAGGCGCATCCTATCAGCCCCCCATGTTTCTTTGGGGGAGGGTATTCCCAGTACGTTACCGTATCTTGTGATGAAAAAACATGCCATGACCGAATCGATTCGATCGACATCGATCTATCGATTCGATTTCCAGCGATCTACGGCAATCCTCCGATCTGGGAGGTGAAGGTGGGAAGTGAATGGGAGGGCTACGGTAACGGGCAAGTTCGATTCGATCGATTCGATCGTCGATCCGATTCGATGCCGGTGTTTGCGGTTGGTTGGTTGGGCATGAAAAAGGAGTACGGTTATGTAAGAATTCCTTATTCATCTAATACGAGAGAAAAGAACTATACTCAACTTAGACCCTAGACCCTAAATCCTAAACGGCCCTGAACCCCATGTCGTGCCCAGGTGACCTTCAGCCGCAGTCCCTTTCGAACGCCGCGCGGGCGCCGGCCGAAACACGCTGTAGGGATGGAAGGCTCCCACGAGGGTCTGGGGTTTACGGTTTGGAGTTCCTGGAGTCTCTTTGAAATGATGTCGGCTGAGGGCTTTTTTCTTCTGATGTGTTTCTTGTAGTTCTATGGTGCGTACGCCCAAGCAAACGTTGTGAAAGCCTAATTTCTTTCATGCCTGCAGCTAAAGACTCTGGCAATGGCGACCCTGATCAAAATCGTTTCTTACTCGGGGTGAGGAACTGGGGTCTAGGAACTAGACTAGAGATTGTGGAGCGGCTCCTGGGGCGTGCTAGCGCGAGGGATGAAACTGTAGGCCTTCCCACCAAGAGCACTCAAAGCCAAACCCAGGTACGACAAAACAAAGATTGTAACCAGGAATGTCCTGTGATATCTTACAACAGTTACCATCATAGATAACACTAGTCACTAGTGTTTCGGGATAAACCTATCTAGAACTTGACAGCTAAACCTGGCTAGGCCGTCGTTGAGTTTGATCGGAGACTTGGATGCAAACCGGACTTGCTTTGTGCAGCTATATGTCCTTTTGGTTATTTTGTGCGAGGTATCGGGGGGTGGGGGCTCCCTAGAGCCTGAACCCTTAACCCTATATAATCCCGTATAGCACCCCCTTTAAGCTTTTTGAAAGAAGATGGCTTCTGCAAGTTTACAGGCCTGTTGGGTGCAAAGGTTCACGGTTCCTTGTCAGGTGGACCCCCGACCCTGTAACAGTGACTATAAGGGATAATAGGGATTATATTGGGGTCCTCCTCTCTTCCTATTATACGACTATGACAGGGGTGGGGGTCCTCCTAAGTTCTTTGTGTCGCAGCCTCGCGGTTTGAGGTGAGAAATATCTCACATAGGCATACCGGAGTCGCTGACATGGAAAAGTCTCGATGTGGCTGTAGTATGTTATATACGAAGGCTATACATCGCTTGTTTGTTTCAACCACCAAGAAGACAACATTCAGTTAGCTTCGAATCGGACATGCCAGAATGCGCGGTATGGAGTCGCTCAAATGGTGTGTTCCTCATCTGAGGGACACCCTTCGTCAGGATGCTGTAGGGATAGTTTTGAGCAACTCGCACGTCTCCGTCACCGCTGACGGCATGAGCAAGCCATGCTGCCCTAAAGGCTCGCGCTCCCCGGAGGCCCTTAAAACATTGTATTTGCCCAAGCCACATGTCTCCACCTTAAGGCAATTGGAGCCAGGCCCTAGGTCCTCCGGAATTGGATGCCTTGCCATCATGGGAAGAAGGAGCTATTCAGAGATCCAAGTGGTGTGGGGAGGAGGAGCCGTGAGTGTAAGGTGAAGAGACCCTGCGCCGCGGCCTACCTGAAATGATGGAAGGCTCGCGGAGGGTTAGGGGTTTCAGTTCATTCTGATGGGTCTTTCTGGCTGGGTTGCAGGCGGTCTAGAATGTTATACAGGACTTCAGAGATCGACAAATTCCTGAGGGTTCACATCTTCTCAATAGCTTGAACCTTTTAATGAAGGGCAGCTAGGTATCCTAATTCTCCAGTTAACAGAGGGAGCCCAAACTTGACAAGATACCTATGCTGGCTGCGGGGACGAAGTTATAGGGTTCAGGGTTCAGGGTTTCTCTGGAACCTTCGGGTCCTCAGATCTTGTTCTTGTTTCACGTCTGTTTTTTTTTGGGTTGTGTCGTTGCAAGATGGTATCTTGAAACCAATGCAGCGCCACCGAAGAGATAGGGGAATCCTTATACGCCTTGCGAAGCGACCGTTGAAAGGAACTCCGCATTTCAGAAGCTCCTACGTACAGGATTTTTTGATTCAGGGAAAGCATAGGGCTGCTTTGCAGGGGCATGATGATATCAACTAGGCGTTGTTCTTGCATTCGGCCTCCTTCGTCGTTGAGTGTGACAGCGCTTCTCAAAATGTTCGGTGTCTCCTTCTGGGGTCTTTGTTGCGAGACCTACGGTGCAGTCAAAGAAGTATAGAAGGGACCCTGCTGCTAAGAAGGGCTCGCATTGTTGCAGCTTACCAACCTCGCTGAACCCTAGCCCCTAACCCCTTCCAAGAAGATGCCGCAAGATACCGAAGGCCCTCTACCTTATGTTTTGCACGCAGCCTCGGCATCAATGATATGAATTACGTCATGACCTTCGAGAATAGTGCTCAAGCAGCTCACAGCCTTCGGCTACATGGCCAGTAAACTTTATGCTCGCACGTAATGCTGAATTATGGCAACTTGCAGCGTTCAGGGTTGCAACCTTGCGCCGGGGCATGGGCCCCTGATTTGTTTTGGGAGTTCTAGGGGCCCTCCAGGGCAAGTAAAGGGAAAAGATCTGGGGCTCGGCCCGTTGCAAAGGCATAACATTCATATGATGAAGTCCTGGCACCGTCCGTATTTGGACCTCCGCGGCGTGTCAACCATCAAACTTCAAGTGAATCCTACAAAATGCAAACCCCTAACCTCTAATCACTTTAAACCCTAAACCCTAAACATAAACTCCCAGCCATGTGTGAGTCCCAAAGGCCCCCGCAGCTACGCCACGCTTTGGGCCGCTTGGGTCTCCGGCGAGGAGGGCCTGAGGCTGCTGGAGGAGGCCGCAGGAATCATTGGTAATATTAGGGTTTAGGGCTTAGAGTTTAGGGGTTTAGGGTTTAGGGGTAATATTGGGGTTTAGGGTTTAGGGGTAATATGAGGGTTTAGGGTTTACTTTGCAGGGGCAATATTAGGGTTATCTTGGGATAATGGAAAAGAAAATGGAAGCTACGGGGATTATAGGGATTCTTCGGGGTTTTATAGGGATTATATGGTATATGTTGGGGCTATATTGGGATAATGGAAAAGCAAATGGAAACTACAATTTAGGGTTTAGGGTTTAGTTTCTTTAAAATAGGTGTTGAATCGTTTCTTGTTCCTAATCCCTATATAATCCTCTAAAAAGCCACTGAATCCAATTGTTATAGGGCCCCCAAACCTACCCCAGAAGTGGGCCTAATGGAAAACAGAATGGAAAGGACTGCTTTGGGGTTTAGGTTCTAGGGTTTGGGTTTTAGAGGTTTGAGTTTGAAGAGGCGTTAGGGTTTTAGGGTTGGGGCTCGGGATTTGCGACATGGGGCTTGGAGTTTAGGCGTAAGTTGTTCTCGCAACGTGCCAAACATGCGAATCAGCCAGATGAGAATTCGAAATTTCTGTGATTGCAGGGACACAGCCGGTTGGGAGCTACTCGGTTTGTATTGAAGTTTAGGGCTTAGGGTTTGGGGCTTAGGGTTTAGGGCTTAGGGTGTGGTGGCATAGGGTAGAGTTTAGGGGGTGCGGTAGGGTTCACGGCTCGGGGTAACAGGCTGACTAGCGCGGGTGCTACTGGTGCTTAAGCAGGAGGGAGGACAAATACAGGATAAGTTAGGAGGACCCCCGCCCCTGTAATAGCGACTACAAGAGGTAATAAGTATTATTTTAGGGTCCTGCTATATTCCTGTTATACCTGTGGGGTCCTCCTAAAGGATAAGCATGAGAAAGGCAAAGGAAGCGGTTTTCAGCGTCTATGGCTCAGGTATTAGAGGTTAGCGTGTGTGTTGGTTTCGGTCTGTAATTCTTGTGGTCTGAGTCCTTTTTTTGAGGCTTTGCGACGAAGATGTAGGCGCTACCCATCTTTTCACCCCTAAAGGCTGTCTGCTTTGTAAAGGCTCCGCAAGAAAAGGAGCAAGGCTTGCGAGCCGATACTTTCAAAGCCTTGCTCCGAACCTCCCTGGGCCCCAAAGCTCCTGGGAACCCATCCCAAACGCACCTTGAAACTTTCAGGGGGCTCAAATTGTGGATAAAAGTAGATGGGTAAAAGGATCCTTAGTATATACTCTACTATTGTGGGGTTTGCGGGTTTGCTTCCTATACCCCACCTTCCTTCATCCCACCTTTTGAGCCCTTTGAAACTTAGAGAGACGTGGAGGCATGTCGTTTGGAAGCGCTTGGTGGTAACGCCTGGTCGCCCATGCAGCGGTGAGAGGATTAGGTGTCGGCTTATGGGACATACAGCCAGGGAATAGCTTATAGTTTCTTTTTCTTGAAGTTATAGACCAATAGCGATTCGTAATCTATCTATACAGGGTAGAATGCCGGGAAACCTGGTAGCAAGTTTGGGACGGTGATCTAATCCTCATTATGGGGACCCCGAATTAAAAGGTACTCCTAATTTTAGGAACCCCCCCAAGTAAGTTCCAGCCCATCCTCCGCTGATGGCGTGGACAAATCATGTCCTCATGTTTCACCAGGAGCAGCAAAAGGCAAAGTCGGCAAGCTTGGCAAACCTTGGACCGCATGCCTAAGCCCCTTATAAGCCCAGAAACCTTACAGACTCAGCCTTGACGCCCCAAACCCTAAACCTTGAAACCCTAAACCCTCAGCCCTTAACCCTTCACTCCTAACATCAAACCCTCAACCCTGAAGTGCCCTATACCCTTTCCCCATAAAGTCTTACAATCCCCTTTACCCCGATGCACGTCCCCAGCGCAAGGTCGTCGTACTGAGGCTTGCCCGGAAAGAATGTTAGATGACCACATGAGCCATAGTCTAAACTCCTTAAACGTGGCTATATAGGGGATTATATAGGGGGTTACTATAGGGGTTACTAGGGGGATACGAGGAGTTCGCAAGGTGGGAAAGGGATTCGGGTGTCCAATTCACAGCGGAAGTGGCCTGTGTAATGGATCAACATGATAGCTATGTGGTGAGACTGGCTTCAGACTGCCGTCCTAAGCCCAAGCCCTAAGCACTAAACCCTAAACCCCCAAGCCCTCAACCACAATACCCTACCCAGACCCTCCTATGCAGTTCTTTTTGGGTCGTATATACTCATCCATATTGCCCTTGGGTAAACACAATACCAACTTCACTTCTCCGCAGCCACTCCTTTTTGAAGCCGCTGGAGCGGACGAAGCCATCCACGATGGCGCAGGCAAGTGGTGAAGGGGTGTGTGTGGTGAAGGGGTGTCCATTGCGGTGGCTACTGTAGCGGCTACAACGTTTGGGGCATTTGCAGTTTTCGTGCTTATCCTGATTGTTATTTTGCTCCGTATCCTCCTGCTGTTGCTGCTGGCATCGATGCTCCTCCTACTACCACTCCCCTATTCACTCTTCGTGCCGCTGCTCTTTCTCCTCCTGCTGCTGAGCCTACTCCTGCTGCAACTCCTGCTGCTGCTACTCCCACTATACTGAGACCGCTGCTGCTGCTGAGGTGGTGGTTTGCTGTGGTTTACGAAGCTTCACACTGTAGTGTCATGCAACATGCATGAATTTTGTGATCATCGGCACTGCTAGACTTTTGTCATTGCCACCTGTCTTTCATGCGGATGTCATCGCTACCGCCGCTATGGACATCGCTGCGGCGGGTTGGGGTCCACAAGTCGGGTTTTGGGGTGGCTCAGCTCTTCACAGCTCATTGGGATTGCGGCTTTGTGTTTCGGTTGTCAAGTTGGAGAAAAGAACATAATGAGCTTTGTTTGTCGTATGAGTCCTTTTTCCGGTGTTTGGGATTACCAACATGCAGTGAGTTGTTATGCATGTATGTAGGACAGCTATGGTCAGCGAGACCTAGCGGTTTAGGGTTTAGGTCAGCTAGACCCCACAGGAGCCTCCAAATACGACCGAATCTCTGAGAAGTTCCTTCATGCAATTCCCTTCGGGATAGTCTTCCTGGGGAGTCTGTCCTACTTGGGGTCATCCAGGAATCTACCCTAAACTAAACTCTATCACCCTAAATTCTTAACCTCACATCCTAAATTTAGGCAAAATCTAAACCCTAAAAACTCAGCCTTAGATTTAAGTCAGAAACCCTCAGCCCTTACCTTAAACCCTAAACCCTCTCTTTTGTTCATCCAAGGCAAAAGTTGACCCCCAAACCCTAACGGCAGTCGCAGGTTGACTTTCCTCCGGCGCTTGCCGCCCTGGCCTTACTCCTATAGTGTCCTTAGGACTTATTTTAGGGATTGGGGTTTAGGGTTTAGGGTTGTCATCTTATAATAGTATAACCCTAAGGGATTATCAAACATAGAATTCTATTATAAGTGTAAGGAGACTACAGAAGCTGCAAGTTGAGTCGAGCAGACCTTTGGGCTTAGGCTTCTGGGGGGTTCAAAAATTGGGGTTCTGTCTGGGGGCTCTCCGTGATGAGGACTAGACTCAGTTTGTTGGTATCTATATTGGCTCCTCATTCTTTTTGAAATTCTCCATTTCGTATCTTTCAAAACTGGCCTGGCTTTGGGACACCTCGCCACTCCCAACAACGTGACACAGGCACCTGAATCCATGGCTACGACTGTTTTTTGGTGGATGAATAGTATCCTCCCCCCATGGCATTCAGGGTAAGATGGGTATGTAGCAGAATATAGCAGACTAACCCCTGCAAACCCTTAATAGGGATCCCAGAATCCCATTGTAATCCCCGTATGTCCCTAAGGTATCAGAGGGCCCTACCGTCTTGAGAAATTGCTCGTCCCCGTTTTGGCCGCCATGGGATGTGCTTTACAAGAGGTTGGACCGTCGCCTGCCGCCGGCGTGCCAGCGTTGGCAGAGGCTCCGATAAACTGAGCCTTCCTTGAAGGATTTAGGGTGTAGGTCCGGGCTGCTGATAAAGAAAATGAGCTAAGTTACCAAAATCTGGTCGTAATAAATACATTAGCTTCCTAATTATGATGATAACTTAGCGTAAGTGCCTTAGCAACAACCAAAGGTGTAGGGTTCAGCAGGAAGCAGGGACTTCCTGTGGATTATGATCTATTTCAAGTCTCTTGCTGTCTGCCTTGCCGTTTCCAGCTATGCTTGGTAAACCCTGAGCCCTAAATCCTAAATCCTGAACTCGAGACCCTTATAAGGTTCAACTCAGAAGATTGGACTCCAGACCCTTAAGCCCCAAGCCCCCCCCCCCCCGTCGCTGAACACTGTGAAGAACCAAAACCCAGCCCATAAAACCTGTAAAGCAAACACCCCAACTTGCCAAAATCCCTACATCCCTACCCCTTGAGCTCTCCTCAGCCCTCCCAGCACCTTGCATTCCCATATAGTCCCCCTTCAGTAGATAGAATATGGGGGTATAGGGGGATCATATTCTAATATACCCAAAGCCATATTCTATCTACTTAAGGGGGACTAGACGTTTATCAATTCAACCCGCAAGGCGCCAGTACGTCGCGCACCCAAAGCCCAACGTTGGAGGCGGATGCCTTGGATTTTGACTCCTGGAGTTTGGTGTTTTGACGTATAGGGTCTTGCTCTTAGGGTCTGGAAATCAATTGCTTCGGGGTTTTGTGTCTAGACATGAGGTAGGTGGTGTTCAGGCTTTTCAGGATCTGCACACAGAGCCCCTTCTCTGGAGCTTCACCAACTGTTTTTTGAGGAGTCTGGTGATGTTTCTGATATTCCGGGGCTATCCCCCCCGACGAAACATGGAACCCCCAAGACCAGCCATACTACTAAGACTACAACACTGCCTACTATGGGGTTCTACTTTGATTTGGGGAGGATGGGTCCTCTGAGTCTTAGGATTCAGTAGATTTCTGCGCTTAAGGGCATCCAACATTAGAACCTAAACCCCTAAACCCCAAACCTTAGACCCTATAGACCCTCAATCCAAATCCCAATCCTGCGGGGTGATACGGTTAAGCAAAGTCTAGAGAAGGCGCAGCAGCAGTATTAGGACTTATGGTTTAGGGTTTTGAGTGTTGGGGGTTTACTTTGGACTCAAACTCCTAAATCCTTGAAATTGATATGTAACGTTCCCAACACCCATATAAATTGCCACAAAGACAATTATTCTGCATACTTTGGGGGGTGCATGCAGCTTGCCACTAAACCCTAAGACCTAAACCCTCAACCCTAACCCCCCCAACCCCTAAACCCCAAACCCCAAGCCCTAAACCCCAAACCGTAAATCCTAACCCCTAAACCCTAAACCGCTCCTTTCCTGGATCTGAAGGTGGTCCTCCGCACAAGCGATCCCTGCGGCGTTAGTGCTGGAGACCCAGTGGTGGAATTGATTTGGGTTAAGGGTTTATAGAGTTTAGAATGGATCTGGGCAGGGTGGCCTGGTGGGCCTTGTTGAGCTTTGTGAGTAGTTTCCTCTGGTTAAGGGTGTTAGAATTTAGGGTTTGGGGCGTATATGGCTGAAGGCGGACTGAAGTTTTGGGATGAGCTCGGGGTTTGAGTCCAACAACTTTGACAGGACTAGCCTTTGGATAGCCAGGAATGAAGGAATGGATCCTCCTAGCAGTCAATATTAACCCATTAAACCATTTTAGTAGTTTCCACTTTCTTTTGCGTTCCTTCATTCCCAGCTAACCAAAGGCCAGAGGAATGCTTCTGGTTTGGATTCAGTGCCAGGGTTGAGGCGGACGAGGCTGAGCAACTACGAGCCATGACTCGAATCCACGTGTTTGCTATTAAAGAACTTGAACACGGTAGCTAATATAAGGAAATCCCAATATGTACGACACAGATATAGCCTTATTGAAATTAACTTAGTATAAACTTTCAAACAGCAACCCCAGTCCACGAATTTGTTGGCGATGGGGAGAGCCTTGGCAGAGCCTTAGGCCGTCTTCGCTTCGGGGATGTTTCTGTGGAAGTATTCTTCAACGGTACGCTACGAAATGAGCTATAGTCTAAACTCCTTATTAAAGGGTAGTTATAAGGGACTATATAGGGGAGTATTATAGGGCTTAATTATTAAGGGGGACACTAGGAGTTTAGACTATAGCTCAAATTATGTTAATTCAACTTCAAGACCGTCTGTAGAACATGCTCTCCAGCTCTGGACAGCCCAGCCCCATGCAAAAGACTCCTCCAATATTGCCATGAGGGGCTACGAAGGCAATGTGTATACAGGCATACAGGCTTGCAGCACACCCATCCAAATAGTTGAGATTTGAGTCCACAATTCAATAGCCGGAATGGTTTTTACTAAGTTTTTGCCATCCAAGACCCAAATGCTCGGGCTCTGCTACCCTGAGCCCTAAACCCTAAAAGACTCCTATGCGGGCTCAGGGTTTGGCGCTGTTAGAGGCGGCGGGCTGGCGAAGCAAACTGCACGTCAACTCTGAGATTTCCTCCTGCTAAAATTTGGGAGTTTCCCAAAATCAGGGGTACCTTTAAAGGGGTTTACATGGGTTATATAGGGATATATAGGGTTTAGGGTTAACGGTTTCCCAAAATTGGGAATACCATTTTGGGGTCCCAATAATAAGAACTATAGTATTTTGGCGTCTGTATTGGGGCTCCCCTATTTTAAGAAACTACCACTTGAAACCTGAATGAGCGTCTGGAGTCCCAAGGCCCCAGCTTACTGAATGCGTGAAACTCTTCGTGTAGTCTGCCATCGAAGGAGGGTTATCGTGAGGAGTTCCACTCAACCACCGGTTCCCTTTTAGGACCCTATCAAGGGTAGATTAAGGTACCCTTAAGTTCTAATAGCCCATAGTGGAACAGGGACAATGGCAAGTCCCAACAATGAGTCAGGTTTATTCCCCAACAAGCTTACATTGCCCGAACGGGACGCCCCAGAACTGTATACCCACTATAAGCTATCATGATGGGTATATGGGAGTTCCAGCTTAACCCTTGGTTGGTTGGTTCCACCGTCCCGAAGAGCTCCATTGAATGCGAAATCGGCACGAAGCAAACTGCTGAGAAGGTTGAGCCTCCACCATCCACCTTAAACCCTACAGTGCCTACAGCTTAAGCCCTGGCCCCATAAGGTTTTGGGTATGGGGGTGTAGGATTTAGGCCCTGTATACCCTTCACCTGAAATCCCTTTCCTAAACCCTAGACCCCCTAAACCCAACATATCCCTACATCGCCCCGCTATACCCCCTAAACCCTAAACCGCTACCCCCCCCTTCGAAGGGGCCTGCTTTTCAAGAGAAGCTTCTCAGGTTGAGCGCATGCAGACCGAGGCTTCGCTCCAATGCGGTGATGGTTTCTGGTGATTTACATAGGAATTAGGGTTTAGGGTTTCGTGATGGTTGCTGGTGATTTACATAGGAAATATAGAAGTGTAATGGCTGGGCTGTTTTGGGATCTTTTCAAATTTTCCCTATTATTTTGTAGAGAGCCATAATAGTAAATGATTTTCAACGGGCTTAAAGGACGACCCGGATGGTCTGTAGTATAGAAAAGATAGATAGGGGTATAAGATAGAGATATAGGGGTATAGGGATGATAGAGGTATCTATGTAGTACACTAGGGATAAGTGGCTCGCAGGGAATGGACAATTGCATGGAAGCTGCTTCTAGTGTATCAATTTAGGGGTTATGGCTTTGGGATTTTTGATAGGGAATGGAACATCATTTGCACCTTGTGCTGCCATGGTATGACTTAGTGGTTGGGCTTCAGGTTCAGGGTTTAGGTTTCGGGGTTTATGGTTCGGGATTTGGGGTTGGGCTTCGGCTGTATAGGGCCTTGGGGGGCCCCTACCGGTACTGCTCCTTGCATGGTCCCAAAAACAGGATGGGTATGCGGAAAAAAGGGGCTACCTGCTTCCCTCCATCAAGAAGGCACCCCTATTATGGGCTCTTAGGCCTTTTAGGGGTGTTGAGGGTACATAGAGGGTGTATAGTAGGCATATAAGGATGCCAGGGTTAAGGGCCTCTACTGGCGGCCCATGGCTTCAACCTTTGACGCGCGCGGGCTTCAAGTTCAGAGTGTGCAAGGGGCAGTCGCGCTGCCAGGCACGGAGAGCCTCATGAGGATTTCATGGGGCCAGTCCAGGCACTCAATGTTGGGCACGGCAGGCTTCAGAAAAAGCACAGCACAGAGAAGCATCTGAAGGCCGCGTTTCAATGGGCCCTGGCAAACCTGCCCAGCCACGAAACTGGGTTGCTGTTAAGGAACTTGATTTCCATATTAAGTATTATATATACCCATTATGGGGACTGAATTTAAAGTCCTTGACAGCAGCCCAGGAAAAGCTGGGGGGGGGGGGTAGGAGAGGAGCCAGCGGCGCGAAATTAGTGGAGTGTGGCAGTAAGCCATGTTGCCAGCGTATGTCAGAGTACGGCGCTGGATTTTAGAAACATATGGGAATGCGCAAGTAACTAGAGACTTCCAAAATTGGGTGATGAGTGCAATGTATACAGGGCATTCCGTTCCAGCCCTCTAGCCAGACTCCATCTTTCGCGACCATGTTCTCAGCCCCAAACCCTTCTCCCAATATATCCCCAGTATAACACTTATATAACCCTCCCATATAATATAGTAGTTTCCACGTGCTTTTCCGTTATCCCTATATAACCCCAATATACCCTAGATACCCCTTTATAACCTCTATAATCCTGTAGCTTCCATTTTCTTTTTTCATTATCCGTATATAACCCCAACCCTGAACCTTAAACCCTATATAACCCATTATAGTAGTTTCCACATTTTCGTTATCCCTGTAGAAGCCCTATATAACCCCTAACTAAAGCGAGCCTCAAGGCCTTCAGGGTTTAGGCTTTTGGGTTTAGGGTTTGGGGGAAGGAGAAGAATGTTTCAGGCTGAAAACGATGAAGCCAAAAGCTCCCGAGCGCACGTCAAAAAGCTGCAAAAGTTCAATTTCCCCAGTAACCATTCAGGCTATTACATGAAGCGGTATCTCCAAGCCCAAGCCGTAGATTCCGTGCGGCAATCCATTCTGAGAGGCGAGTGCCAACCTCTGTGCAGCGGGACAGAGGCTGCCAGAATCACAACATCTCATCTCGTGAGCAGTTGCGGGCGCAGGAGGTCTTTAAGGAGTTGTGGTTCTAGATTACGTGGGAGCTTCTCAAAGATGACCCTTAGCAGAGTTCCTGATCAGAACTGACTAATCTCCTTTTCGGCCTCATATCCCTAGTGGGTCCTTGAGGCCCCTCCTTTTTGAGAAGCCTCCGTGTCGTATCAGCCTCAATTTTACCAGCCGGCCTTGTTTTAGCATCAGGGACCGTCTCTTCGGAATGTATTTTTGCGGGCCGACTGGCGACTCCCTCATGTTGAGACGTGACTCTTCTGCTGGGTCAAGGTTGCAGGCAATCCTGCGATTTCCACGGTCGGGTGGGAAGCTTCATCAACCAATTCACTGGTAGACAGCTTGGAGCAATCCATGTATATCTGGCTTTGGCAAGAATGGCACGTGTCTTGCTGTGAGTCTTCCATCTACGGCCCATAAGACTACCATTGCTCAGGACAACCATCCTGAACATGCAACGGACTCGTCCACAAGAGCATTTTTCGTTTAGTACTTCGGCCAGCAACCCCCTGAAGCCAATGGAAGCTCCATTGTTTGCAATTTGAGGGTTTTGTCAGACAGGCGCCCCTCGGCGCTGCTTGCTTTGCCGTTGTGCGCCCACAGGCCGCCCTTTGCTTGGGGAGTCTACATGGAAATTCTGAGGGGATTACTTGCAAACGCCCCTTTAAGGATTTCCGGGATCTGTATGTCTACATGCGTGGGCTCACCAGTGAAAGAGGGGGGCTTTGAGCTCAGGCAAGGTAAATGCAGAGGCCCGAGGATCTTTAAGCAACCCTTCGGCTCGGAGGGTTGATACATATAGGGATACTGGACAAGAAAATGAAAACTACAGGGATCATAGGGGTCTCAAAGGGGTATATAGTAGTATAAGCGTATATTGGGGTTGTATTGGCATACAGGAAAATAGAATGGAAACTATAATATACAATAAGAACTGCTTTTTGAAACCCTTCAGATGAGCCCAAAATGCTGAATCTTGGATTCAGAACTCCGAATCTAGCCATTGAGATACCTGTGACTCCATCTACCTACGGTTCAGTAGTATTTACTGCCTAATTAGCACCCAGACCCTCCTATGTAGTTCCTTTTTGGGTAGTATCTACTCACCCATTACCAAGAAACCGTAACAGACCCCAAAAGCAACCGCAGAGGAGCCCCCGGGCAGGTAGAACACACCAAGCCCTTCAACAAAATCCTTATATAACTCATATGGGTGGTTGTCAAAATTATGGTCCCTTTTTGTGTCCCTATCATAATACGGCACCTAATATTTAGGGTACCCAAAAAGGGTCCATAATTTTGACAACCACCCATATAACCCTTATACTCCCAGTAGTTCCCATTTTCTTTTCCATTATCCCAATATGAACCCTATATCATCCCTGCAATTGAGCTGTAGGCCAGTGGGGTTAGAGGTAATCCTAAACCTTAAATCCTAAACCCTAACCCTAAACCCTAAATCCTACACACTGTAAACCCGAAACCCTGAACCTGAAATCCTTGGTAAATCTTTTCTGTCAGAGCTAGCAAGCCAAGGGGAGCCTTCTTAGGGGTTTATATGGGGATAAGGAACTATTCTAATGGGTTATCTAGGGATTAGGGGTCATATTGGGGTTATTTTGGGATAATGGAGAACATGGAAAGTGTGGTAGAGACCAGCCAGATCCCAACCAAGTGTGCGTGGAAACCTCTCCAGCAAAAGCTGCATATCTAAACGCTTCTAGGTCAGGAAGCAAATTCGCTGCTCAATGGGGGTTTTCAAATTTGCTCGACCTTCTTTAGTGCAGCGCCTAAATGCCAGCGCTACTGAAGCCGAAGATGTCAGGTAGCAAATAAGCATCCCGTCCACGCTACACATGTAAGAACAGCCTTGCATCCGGAACCAGTGAACGGCAAGAACTCGAACCTGCAGTTCCCTGGGCAGATTCGCACGACCTCAGCCATCATCACCCCAACCAAAGAAAACAGTTGGTTTCAAATCATTCCATTTAGCCAAACACCCTTATTACATCCTGATCCTCGAGCTTGGAACTCCGCATGCAAACAGTAAGCCGCTTCTGAACGCAGGGAGCGACGCGCACAGGCACACACGGCTTCGGGACTTGCTTAGGTTCTCCGGGTCCATAATGACACCTTTATCTTCCTAGTGGACTGGGGATTCAGTTCCAGGTGCAGCGTGTATAGGGTTCCAGAAACCCCAATGTTCTGATTCCAGCCATTCTTGAGTTTTTCAGAGTAGGTGGGGGATCGGAGTGCAGCAGGCGTAGGCCCCAGTTATCATAGCCATGTTTGGGATAGACCGTGGCAAATATAATTAGTGCAGGCGAATCTCCTACAGGAAGGAGCGTCTGGGTTTACTTGCAACCCCAAGGACTTATAGTTTTCTGGGGTATACCTACCAGTTCGGGAGTAATTGCTACTAAGCTGTAGCTAATTTGGGGTTACAGGAAAGCCTAAACCCCAAGCTTGAAAACCTAACCCTGAGACTTGGGGGCTCATGGCGTTGCGGAGGCTTGGAGTCTAGAGTGGAGAAATGGCGGTCAACGCTTGGGCTTCTGCTATGTAGATGTGAGCTTCGCAAAAATCAGAGGCTAGAATCCCTGGCAGGAGTCCCATAGTCCCCATCATAATCTCCACATATCTCTGGGGTCCCCAAAAGGTCCAGCGCCCAACCAATTCTGTAGAAACCCACATAAACAGAGCATAATTGAGAGTACAGGGCTGAAGTCTTCAAAACGACCACGTCGTACACTTCCGCAACTTCGAAATGTAGCACCCTAGAGACCCATTGATGAATAATCCCCTCCCGCTCATATTCAACCGCCCCACTTCCTAATATTAAAACACTCCCAATACATGATATACCACATAATGGGATTTAATGTTAGGGGGTTGGGGGGTTTAATAATATGCAGAAGGGATTAGTAGGGTCCTACTTTAGGGAGCATTCAGCCCTCCGTTAAGGGCTCTCCAATCCAATTGCTAACCAGGGAGGGCTTTGTCGTGGATGGGAACAGCGAGACGCCCGAAGAGGCGGCTGAATGGATCTCAGGGCTTCTTGGGAGTTTAGGATGTAGGGTGTAGGGTTGGGGTTTAGGGTGCATTCACACGTGTTTTGGTTGGGATTTTGGTAATCAGGTAGTGTGGGACATTTTGGGCGGGGTTCACTTTCGGGTCACTCCTCAAAAGTGACACCTGTTGAAAATGAAGGCCAAACACTGAGAGTCTATCCGGACCCTTCGATGTAGTTTCTGTTTGGGTAGTAGATTATATCCTCTTATCAGAAAACCATAACAAACCCAAAAGGAACTACATACCCTAAACCCAAAGCCCTAAACCACATAGGAGCGCTAGGGTAGCAAGGTCCCATGCAGATACAAGGCGTTGCTAAATGGGGGGGCTCAGGCTGACGGGTTGCACTGAGCCATAGTAAAAAAATTCTTAAAGGGGATTATATAGGTTAGGCTCAAGGTAAAGGGGGTTATATGGGGGATCAAAAAGGGTTTAGGATTTAGGGTTTAGGGTTTAGGGTCTAAACTCCTTAAAGGGGGTTCTATTAGGTTAGTATATAGGGGACTACTAGAAGGGTTATCAAGGTTTAGGGTTTGGGGTTTGGGGGGATACGAATACTAGGAGTTTAGACTATAGCGCAGTGATGGTAAGTAATTCCTTTCTAACTGCAAAATCTTTAAACAGCAGTGCAACCTGATGAACCCTGAAAAATGTCCTTCCCCAAACCTCAAACCTTACACCCGCTAGAATGAGGTGTTAAGGAACTTTGGCCCATGCTAAGAACTCTACGGTCAGAAGCGGATAATGTTCTTAAGGCCTTCTGTGCATTACTGGCCCCGTTTCTGGAGCTTCGACCGCCAAGCTGAGATTAGGCCATGAGGGCTAGTACTTTCCTCTGGTATGTGGGGATTTCCCGAAGATCATTGAAATATGGGTCCGTATAGTCGGGTTCCCGTTGCAATACGGGTCCCTATATGAATTTCTCCGTTTGAGGAACAGTAATTTAGTTGTTTGAGGTTCCGCATGCCCTTTGCAAGATGCCAACAAGGGATCAGGATTTTCGGAATCCCGAGATGAAAGACCAAGTTTGGAATTCTCCAAGGAACCCACATTTGCCGGCCCAATAGCGCTAGTGAAACGCTTATGGCGGGTTCCAGACATAGGGGGCCCCAACATGGATCCCACAATGCTATAACTATTGCAATCCTTACTATGAGAGCCAGAAGCATGTCAGCCCCATAGCTTACAGTTGTATAGCCCCATATGAGCTATAGTAGTCTAAACTCCATAAGAGGGGTTATACACGGGACTATACAGGGGAGTATGGTAGGGGTTATTGAGGGGATGCTAGGAGTTCAGACTAAGGCTCGTATCTTGCCGTTATATCATCCCGTATATGCCTCAAGTTCGGACCAGGCCATTCGCCGCCTTAGCCACGAAATCAGCGAGGCCATATGCCCAGTTAGTAGGCTTTTTAGAGCTTAACCGATTTCCAATATTTTGGCTCTAGATTCCTTGTACAACTATGGTGCTTATAGGGTACCTCTGTCAAATAATTAGACCTTAAGATGATAGTGATAATCATTTAGGCACCTTTGCGGGTGTCCGAGTACTTTTTAAGGGTAACTGGTGGGACTCTAAGGACCCCAAGTTTTAAGAAGCACTGGGTGGGTTGGATCTGGACTTATGGGTTTGTAGCACTTTTTGATGACCTCTTTGCAATGAAGCCATCGAGGAGGTGTCTGTGGTGCCTTCAGGGAGGCCTTATGTTTACAACCTTTGGACCCTTGTGTTTAGGTGGCGCGCGCTGCGAGTATCATGACCCTGAGTAACCCAGATGAATTGAGAACTCAAGGTGTATAGTCCCCCTTAAGTAGATAGAATATGGAGTATGTGGGGATCTTATTATAAATTTCCCAAAGCAATATTCTATCTACGTAAAGGGGACTATAGTAGGGGGGTTGCTTAGGGAACCTATAAGTGTAGGGCTTCCCCTTAAAGGATCCAAAAAATTGGACTCCCCCCCAATGTGAACACATTACTACATGGGGGACCGGGGTAGCCATGGGCGGGGGATTCAATATGAGGAGAAGGTGAGGAGGTTGGGGTTTGCGTGTTTTGCTTTCCACGCGCCACGCAACATCCAAATCTCCCTGCAGCCCCTATGAGCTCTGTCTAAACTCCTAGTATCCCCCTCAATAACCCCAATAATAGTCCCTATGTAATCCCCTAACTACCCCTCTTTAAGGAGTTTAGACAGTAGCCCGTCTTTTTACATGGCTCTATCTCGATCTCTCTCTCTCTCTCTCTCTGTGCCTCTCTGTGGGCCATAGCATTGGCTGCACGGTGTGGCGTTGTAAGGCTAGAGCCCTGCATCTAGATGAGCCAGGTGACAGTAGGAATAAAAGGTTCATTATTTGATATCAGACATGGTAGCAGTACTCTATATAAGAAGCTCATTCCACACTCATCAGTGAGCAAATCCTGCAAAGTCGGGTGGCGGCTTCTGAAAGAAAACCTCGAAAGAACCCTACACATCACCAGGGTATATCAAAAATAGGGTACAAATTTGATTTCACAGTTAATGATAATTAATATGCTAATATCTTCATAAGAACAGTAGCAAGAATAATACTAGTTATAATAATAACAATAATATACCCGTGTGGGAAGACGCCCGTATGTCTGCCTTCAACACAGCAGCTGTGGTTTCGGTGAGGCGATCGAGTCAGACGATGCGGTGAGAGCCGCCAAGGTGCCAGCTTTTGTGACACCCATGGCTTTGGATTCAGTATGGCTATTATCATGGTTATTACGATTATTACTATTAATCTTTTGTAGTCTGAGCCAGTTGAGGATTTGGAGGTTTGGCGGTATTAGGATGTACTCCACCTTCCTCCCTTACTCTTGGTGTTTAGGTAACCCTAAACCCTAAACCCTAAACCTGGAGCTTCATAGAGCCGTGGATGCTTGGCTAAGACTTGGAGGGTTCGTTTCGGCAGTGGGGTTGCTAGCAACAGAGCTTGTGAATCAACAGGGGTTATAGTCCCACTTAAGTAGATAGAATATGGCCTTGGGTATATTACAATAAGATTCCATATACCCCATATTCTGTCTGCTTAATGGGGACTATAGGCTTAGGATTTCTGTTTGAGTGAAATTGGCATGCTTGCAGAAATCTGAGGAAGTTACTAGCCTCACAGAGCCATAGTGGTAGTGGGTTTAGGGTTTAGGGTTCAGGGTTCAAGGTAGTATGCAGGATTCGGCAGCGATACCGGAGCCTGGGTTTGGTCTTATCCCCAACGTTAGCATCCTATCCTTCCAACACTTGGCCTGAGCATCCAATGTCTTGTCCATACCCGCCACCCGAAGCTCCGTAATCTTTAGCAACCCTTAAATGAATGCAAGATGACTTCCATCAAAAGAAGTGGGAATCTCCCAAACTTAGAGGTACCTTTTGAGGGGTCCCCATAATAAGGACCTTACTATTTTGAGCTTATATTGGGGTCCCCTTTTTGTGGAAACTACCTAGTATCTCTGTCTTTCCATCCTTAGCCCCACGATTTTGAATGCTCAGTTCCAAATTGTAGACTTGGGTAGGCAAAGACCTCAAGTCAAATCCACTCGCACAGGCTCAGCGCGAACTCAGAAAGGCCATGCTGATTGGGCCTCTTGAGCTTTCAGAAAGTGATCTTGTAGTTTCCCTAAATAGGGGACCCCAATATAGACCCCAATATATTATAGTTCGTATTATGGGGACGCCAAAAAAAGGTACCCCTAATTTTGGGAAACTCCCATTCAGGAATTCTCTTGGGAAGGGAGGTTCACCTTGGGCCTTCTTAGTTCCCATGAGGGCGCTGGTGTATGGAAACCGGAATCCTAACGGGCCACAAAAGGGGGTTTAAAAATTTTCTTCCTGTGGCGTGCTCACTTCACTTGCGAACATGGGCCTGACTTACTATGTGCACATACCTACTGGTTTCCTGGAAGCGGCGGGGAGCGCGGGTGAGCGATTTTTCTGAGCCACGAATGCTCGCGGTACAGTGGTTCCATGACCAGGCCATCAGGCTCGCAGTCTTGCAGGACACACAAAATGTTGAAGATTCTGTCTTGGTTGAAAAGACCATGAGCATTACATATGACAGCGGGAAACCCAGCATCGTGAGCATCAGCGGGACGCTTGGCAGCGGGAAACCCCAGATCATGAGCATCAGCTGGACGCTGGGCAGCGGAAAGCACCAGCATCATGAGCATCAGCTGGACTCTGGGCATCGGGAAGCACCAGCATCATGAGCAT
>CAJNIZ010035180.1:0-12858 GCA_905231905.1 Symbiodinium pilosum
CCGCCACCGCCCCCGCCACCGCCGCTCCCTAACACAACCTCGACACAGACAACGCCCGTGCCGAACAAAACAACGCACTGGTCCCCCAACCAGCTTCTGTTGGGCGCCCATCCGACACCTGGATTTCCGCCGCAGCCGGGCAGACCTCTAGCGCCACCTCCGCAACCATCGCGTTACTTCAGACAACCTCCGCCTCCATCGTACAACATAGCAAGGCCAGATTCCACGCAGTTCCAGGAGGACGAGCAGCGTTGGGACAATGTCACCAAGTTTGGACTTGAACTTCGGAAGCGGGTGCAGCCCACGCCAGGGGACCTGAAGGATTCTCCTCAAACAGAGGCTCACGCTGCGCCGGGGCCCCGTGACACCGTTCCTTGTGCCATCCACGCGCCCAGTCCTTACCAGACACCGCGCCGGGAAACACGTACTACACAATTGGCGTGAGATACATCTTCAGTGGGATCCAGAGCAATCACCCCCGCGCAGCTGTGGAGAATTTGCAACAAATTCCAAGATCACGTGTTCAACGGACACGTTGCCGTCGCAGTGAGCCAAGTGGCGACACACCTTCCATGTTTGGAATTTTCCGACAAGTCAAATGTGTTGCTGGACACAAAGGCTCTGGCTGGCTTCAGAGTTACAACAAGCGCTCAACTTTCACATGATGAAAGCACTTCAGCAGAAGATTCCATCGGGAGTCATTCGCTGCGAAGACCACCGTCCAGATCGCCTCATATGGTTTTGTCCGAGCTTGTGCCACCAGTGCATTACTAACACCTTCACCAACCCCGAGGTGTTCCAGGTGTGCGCAGGGGCGCATGCAAACACATCTCACACACCACAACATGACCTAGACGTGGCGCGTTACACATCCGCCAATTCCCAAATTTCATCAAAGCCATCCTTGAGCTCAACTATTTTACAGTTGGGCAGCTCGTGATCAGACAGACGCGTAGGGCCCCGATGGGGTCACCGGCTTCTCCAGCATTGTGTTTGATGGTAGTAGCCGTGCACGAGCAGTGCTGGGCTGGGTCAACACGTACAGACAACTGCCGTACAACTCGAAACAATTCCATGAGTGCGATCATCGAAATCGGGTACAGTATTTCTGCGCGAGATACGTTGACAACGGACTGCTCATCGTGCCAGCAAGGTTTTTGCAGTTACATCCTTTCCAGCAATTCATTCACCAGATTTCTACGTGAAGCCGGTCGAGTTGGAACACGAACCAGGACTTGATTTCCTGGGGTTTGAGCTTGACCCCAGCCAGTTTGCAATCAGATACTCCAGACAATTACTCAACGACATTCCCTCACCACGCTCCGCCACAACAGCCACCATACTCCACAGCGGCCTTAAAGCAAGACTCCGATAAGCACGCATCATGTGCACGCCTGCGGCGGCTGCGGCAGCAGCAGAGTGCCTTGAAGAGCAGATACCTTGCAGCTGGTCACGACCAGCGGGCAGTCCAAGAGGCGTACAAGAACGCCTCCTACTGTGTGCGGCGCCAACATGTTTTGCATGCCATGTTTGGTTTTTGCGCTTGCTTGCAGCACTGATTTGACAGCATACACAATTTTGCCATGTGTTCTGCAGATTTTTGTTATGGACCTCTCGCGCGGGCTAAGATGCATTACATGACCGGTCCAGACCATGAGACGCTAGAGCAGCTCCGGCCTAGACTTTGCAACAGCACACAGGGCCTGCCGCCCATCATCGAGACACGCCATTTGGCCGTGTCATTCATGGGGTATCAGCTCCAAACGCTGGAGCCACAATTGCGTCAAGACATTTCATTGGAGTTTACAACCAAACTCCATGTCTCGACCATTGGACCCATGTGGACTTGTATAGTCCGATCAGTTCATTCCAGTTTTTGGGGTGCATGGGAGGTGTGTTTGGAAGGTGCCGTTGGCATCACATGGCCAGAAGTCGAGGAAATTTTGCAGGAAAAGTTCAACATCGTCGATCCCGAAGTCCTCAGCACCTCTGACGATGAAAGCAGCTGAAGAACAGGGCCACAGGGCCGAGCAAATCTGATGCAGGTGCACTTCAATTCTTCATTGTTTTTTCACATGCTACAACGTTCTTCTCACAACAAACCGACCTGTCCTTTCACGGAAAAGACGCTTTGCAGCGCCCCGACAGGGGCTTTGTGTGTGTGAATCATCCTAGTGCATGGACGCAAGGGGTCACGCCCGAGGTTTTCACGAGCAACATGTTTTTTTCACACATGTCAACAACTTTGCCTTTCGTAGAAAGCAGGGAGCACAGGCCCATGGTGGTACCTGTGCCAAGGAAGCTGTCCACCATGAAGGAAGCGGAGATTGATCACCTCCGTGTACCTGCAGAAGACCACCCCTGTGTGGCAGATCAGAAAGACCGCCCCTGTGCGGGAGATTTAGACGGCCGACGTTGCCATAACAGTTTTTCCACATGTTGTTTGCAACAACTGCGTGGTTGAGGGTTTTGCAATCAGTGCGTGTGTGAGTTTATCAGTCAGTGCATGTGATAGCGTGATGCGACAGCTTTCCACAGGCAGCAGAAACACAGCATGGCAGCCTGATCCCTTGTGAGCAAGCAATCAGTGCATGTGTGAGCTTGAGTTGACAGTTTTCCACAAAAAAATGAAACACATCATGACAACTTGGTTCCTTATGAGTGTGCAATCAACGCATAGATGAGTGGAGTGATCAACTCTCCACAGGTGACTGCAACATAACTTAGGAGCTCGCCCCCTTGAGAGCCGTTTTCAGAGCAAAGATTTTCATATAATTGAGCTTCATTGCATTTCCAATTTTTTCAAAACCAATCAAAGTGTGTGGGGTGTGCTGTGCTTCGCTGGCTCATGCTGGTTTATGCTGGTTCTGCACGCTGCAAGGCATACTTCTGTTCCTTCCGTGCAACTGATCTTTATATATGGGTTTCCCAGGCCTCAAGTCCTCAAAGTGGCCAAGATCCTCGGTCCAAGGCATGGAATGGCAAAATGAAGTCTTGACAGAAACGAGGCGTTGCTTGTGGTGGGCTTCAGGAAGCTGATTCCGAATCCCAAAAGCGGCACCGTGGTCTCAAACCTTAAAGCAGCAATCAAGGAGGCAGCGCCCGATGAAAGCTAGTGCAAGAAAGCCAGTCGTGTTTTTGGAGCCAAGCCGTACCCCCTCAATTATGCAGGTTTGCGCTTCATGCATCTCAACACAAAGACTGCTCTCAAGCTCTCCAGTTTGCTTTGTGCTGAAGAGGCCAAAGGGGGAACGCTCTTGGAGTACCGTGCAGAAGGAGAAGGCGAGGTGAAGGCACTCGCGAGCACAGGGATGAGAGTCATCATGATGCTGTAGGCAGTTCATGGCAGACAAGAATTCTACATCGCATGTTTTCAGTGTGAGCATACTGTGCGCATGGCAGTGCAAGTTTGCATTCTATCACAGAGCAATTTGCAAGGCCACGATCGCTGACACCCACTTCTCTGATGCGAAGATTCTGGAAAACTTGAAATTTCTCGTGCCCTCGCAAATCAGAACAGCTATGGGTTGAAACTTGACAAGCATGGATGGTAAAGGTGCAGACTCTCCTACGAGCACGGCCAAGGTCAACGGCTGCAGGCAGGTCTCCCAGAAATGTCCCGAAATTGGGAGTTCTTAGCAGCAAGTATGCGAGGTGAAACTGATGCGATGCGCAAGCCTCCTGGCACACCGTTGATCAAGGGCCAAGGCCGGGGCTTGGTGAGCCAGGAAGGTGCAGAGAATGTCCAGATGAGACGATGAGGCACTGCCACCTCCGAGGTCAAGGCCTGACATTTGGGGTAAGGAAAGCTGAGAAGGCTGCGCCATTCCGTGCCAGGACCTCTACTTTCAAGAAGCCTATCTGAGACTTGGGACCCGCGGGCCACCCATCCGCATTCCGCTCAGTTGCATCATCATTGAGATGCTCACAGTATCACAGCATGTTTTTTTGACGTTAAAAAACATGCGAAGATGTTTGCCGAGGTATGGACCCGGAATCGCTCATGCCATCTTCTGTCGGCTACTTCAGATAGCCTTTAAAGGAGAAAAGCTCCGGTATCTGGGCGGGTGAACGTCTTCTGTGTATGGAAAATGAGCCGAACGGCCAGCCTGCAACAACCTCTACGCCGTCTCTGCCGTGGCCCAGAAGCTTGGCCCACAATCTGGCACAAGGTCTTTGCCATGGGCCCCCAAGACAGCGGGCCCTTGCGGATAAGTGTTTGGCCGGGCACAGCCATGCCAGGACCTGAGCAGACCGCTGAGCACGGACGTCCCTAAAAAGAACGCCTCGATATGGCAACGTTTCACACGGCCAGACTCTGCTTGTCGTTTCGTTAACATATGTTAACATGAAAGTTGTGTGGCCTGACTCCTTTGCTCAATTTCAGCTACAAGAGGGTTCTTTAGGTCCCGCCCCTCATCTGTGCGCGGCCCAGCAATACAGAATCTGTGCACACCAAATAGATGCTTCAAGCCAGGTGCCCCAGAAATCATGGGGAAGAAGGGCGGCAAGAAGAAGGCACTGGACCCGGAGGCCGCGTCATGCCTGTGTCATCCCCTCCAGAAGCCATCAGGATTCTGTGGCCCAAACTTGCGAGGCCGCTAAGAGACAAGAGGCGGCAGAGAATGAGGAGAGGAGGCGGCAACTTGTCAGCAAAGCTTTGCAGGATGCTGACGCTTACAGAAGAAGCTGCGCAAATTGCTCTACGCAGCGGGGTGTAGCTTAATGACACATGTAGGTCCACAGGCGGATCATGCAACCAGGAATGCCTAGATAGGATTGCCGCCCTTGCAGCAGCAATCAATCAAGACGTTGGCAAGTGAAGAAGCAATATGACGGAACGTCAGGGATCAAGAAATCGCAAAGCGAAGATCTCAAAAGATGAGATGTCCTAGAAAGGGCATGCAGCATTTACAACATAATGCTTCAACAGCTGAGCTGCCCTCCACAGCTCCATCCAAGGCATCTATCCTAGCGCGTCAGAAGCCAACCTATCATTATTGGAAT
The DNA here is from genome assembly GCA_905231905.1 of Symbiodinium pilosum. Classification (NCBI taxonomy): domain Eukaryota; class Dinophyceae; order Suessiales; family Symbiodiniaceae; genus Symbiodinium; species Symbiodinium pilosum. The sequence goes on from CAJNIZ010035180.1 coordinate 5,008, forward strand.
CATATGTAAAGGATCAACCGTGATCTTACAAATTAGCAAACTTCAACCTGACAAGCGACGTCCCAGTTCGGGCTTGCTGCAGACAAGACTCTTCCAGGTTTAGCAAATTTCTTACTCGCGAATCTTATCTCTCAAGGCCGCTCTGTAGCAGAGGAATGAAGAAGCAGTCAGTTAACGAGCAATCCCACTACATCAGCTGCCAACTAAAACGCTCCTGGATCTCGCTGGATCTCGACAACCTTGCAAGTACTGTTTCTTCGTGGTGATTCAGGAGCAGCTCCAGGTACATGTTTTTAACGTTGGTGTAGCAGTGTAGTGTCTTCAGGATGTCGACCCCAGACGCTGACTGCCATGGTCCCATGTATACAGTATACAATGACAGCGAGTTAGCGCAGATACACGCGGAAGTTGATGACTTGGATGCGTGCCGCCTTCAACGGTTCAGAATTTGTACCGCAGTGTTGGAGTTTAGAGCTTGGCGTGAAATTTTTTGCCAGAAATGACAGGCATGCCTCTATCTAGCCTGAAGAACAATGTCCCCAAAGCCCACGATTTTGGTGAAGGAGATTCTGATATCTAGATGATCCAGACCTTGGCATGGTGGGGCGGGTTGTCTTGCATGTAGGATGCCAGTTGTCATGCCTTTTTGATTTTGGGACTTGTGTTGGGCCACCACACTTACCAGCGAAGGAGCGTACCTTCGGACTGTGCTTGGTCTTGGCGAAAGATGATAGCCACAATTTCAGATTCCCTCGTTTAACAATCTCTTCCCTCTTGAGCAGCACACGCGTCCAGCATCATTGGGATTTGCTCGCTTGCTCCTCCCGCTGCACTCCAAGCCCTGGACGTTACATCTAGCTATTTGTTGGGTGCACACTCCGCTCCCCAGCTGCCGAGTTGCGGCAGCAAGATGGCTTGCGTGTAAGGCAGGCACGGGGAGATAAGCAACATCAGCTTCAGCTTCGCTCCAACCCAAAAGAATGAGCCATAGGCTCGAGGAGCATTTCAACTGCCGGGAAGGCAGTGCCGTCAGCATTATTGCGACTCCGATGCCGCTCTTATACAGCAATGTTAACACCCTACAAAAGTGGTGGCCAGGGTTCACTTAGCAAGGAAAGCATGCTGCAAGCGCGCCGCCATGTCCAAGAGGGCCCAAAAGAATTTGGCATCGTGGCAAGCCGCAATGGCATGGTCCTTGCGGCTGTGAGCCACATGCGGGTGCCTGACCTCAGCCTTTCTGGCCTGCGCTTGGAGAAATCGAAATCATGTGGCCCTTGATTGGTTGCTCAAACATGCTGCAACAGCAATCGCTCGATATTCGCTCGCACGATGGGGAAATGCCGGGCTCCCAATCTAGGCATGGTGCCATTATCATGACCCGAGGCAAGGTCAGGTACAACTCAAATGGCACCGATATGCATTTTTAGGCTAGTGACTAGTGCCTGTCCTCAGGTCCTAAGTGTCACAGCACACGAGCACGAAGTGTGAGCTGTTCTAGCACGCAGGGTCCTGGAGAGGAGGATTATGCAAGCTTTCTGCCAAGGATGGAGATGATCAGGGAAGCAAAGCGTTTGCGAGAAAATTGCGAACGCGAGGATATTGACATTCTCTGAGCAGCCGCCGACATGTCCAGACGACTTTTGCAGACTTAGATGTGACAGGAAAGTCATTTTCATCAGTTCCTTATGGAGCGCGAGAAGATCAACTACTTCTGGATTGTGGAGAAGAAAACGCTCACGGAGAAGCAAGCCAGCGTCTCAGATACCTGCCCTGTTGCAGCAGGTCTTTTGCAGCAGCGCCAGACCTGCCACTTTGTGCAAGGCTGACCTTCGCAACAAACAGCGAGAATTGCAAGATCTAGAAGAGCGACAGCAAATTGAGCCAAAGCCCTTGTCCATCCAAGAGCATGGTGTCTTGACACGAACGTAGCACGTGTCAGGCTGAAGATGTTTCAGCAAAGGCTGAAACATTTGAGATACCATCAACAGGATGAGGCCGGCTTCTAGTTGCTTGGCTTGACAAGCTTAGCTGTCAAATCATGGGTGTTTTGCAAGGTAGTGGAGCTCAAGACTGACGCCGAACTGTCTCTGAAGCTCCAAGAAGATCATCACAGGATCACTGAGGCAGAGATCAAGAAGGACGTTGCAAGCAACTTCAAGCAGCAGTGCTGACTGCCCATGTTTTTACTTTGGACACATCCCTCAAGCTCAAAAACTGGTCAGTGCAGGATCAGCGAGCGCTGAAGATGGAGAAGAAAGAATCAGAAGTCGCCGCAACCTCGATGGCAGCTGTTGGCCATTGCCTGTCTTCTTGCTGGCACAGCCCGTTGTCCCCAACTTGAGGCGCAGCAAGACTTCACCCGCATGCTGAAGCTTGAGCAGGACTCCAGTAGTTTTAGTCAAGTGTGCAGACAGCCAGCAGAGCAGCTGTATCGGGTCCAAATTCCGAAGTTTATCCACGCGCTGATCACGTCCCCTGCTGCCACCGAGGACCAAAAGATTCTGGAACTCAGACACGAGCAATGACCTGAACATGTCCAAGTTTTCTGATAGAAGCTTCTTCTGCCTACCATGAGGTTCGATCGCAAGGCCCGCGATATGCAGCAAAAGTATGAGCTGAGAATGAAAACTATCCGCGAAGAAATGGATGCTTGATTGCAACTAGATACTTGCATTGAATTTTTGAATGAAGTGTTTGTTCACGATTTTTTGTTGACCGTATGATTGGCAGCGCTTACGCACGCACACATTTCCTACCAGGAGAAGCAGCGACGCAAGCAGATTCAGAAGATCGAGGAGCATGGCCTTCAGCTTCTTTTTGCTCGGAGCAAGCGGTGCAATCTTGGCTGGAGTCTGGCTTGCTCAGGTCGAAGAATGCTCAGATTGAGCAGGCCTGCTGTCGATTTAGAACCCGGGTACTCAAACCCATGCAGTTCTCTTCAGTTGCAGATTAGGTCATGAAGAAAAACCAGTTGGACTTTACTGAGATCAAGGTAGCGGGCAGAGACTGAAAAAAGATACCCCATGCCTTCTGGAGCCTGCAAAGGTCTACTACCAGGAGATCACAGTCTCAAACTTTGATTCCATCAAGCGACTCAAGGAGGACCGAGCAGGGTCTTCCCAAGCGCACGTGCTCACACATTCTGGTTCTGTGGCTTTCGCCGTGGCGCAGTTTCTATTCTTGTCCCGTGTGCTCGGTTGACCTTTATTGTGGCAGGGCCATGCTGTTGGGTCCATTCAGCTCCGGGCTTCGTCACGGCTACGGATTTGCAGTCTGGGGTGTTGGGAGCTTTCCCCGCATTGCATTCCTGGTTTTGGGCGTCTGGCTTTTTCGGTAGAGGGGTTTTCAGCCCATGGTGATCCAGGCCCAGCCCCGTGTGCTTGCTAGCCTCTTCATTGAGCTGTTGCCACGTGAATGATACGCCTGAATCGTAGAAACGGGCCCCGACGCTTGCCGGCCTTGGAGTGTTGTTGGACTGCTCTTGGAGTACGCTTCGGGCACTATGCCATCATTGTTGTGGGGTCCACAATGTTGCTATAATTCTAGATGGCCTTTCTGTTTCCTCAGAGGACTATGCAACCATCAAGAAGGACGAGAATGACGATGCGAAGAAGATGTATGACTTAGAGCAGCGCACGCCGCTCGAAGTTTCGAAGTATGCAGTTTGCGTTGATGCGTGTCTCTGGGGTGTCGTCGTCCTCCTCCTCCTTGTAGGAAGCAAGCAGCTCAAGGAGCCCATGAAGAAGGCAAACCAGGACACCGTTTTCTGTCCTGCTCGGCGAGGCCATGTCACGCAGTATTCTGTCACCTTGACCAGGACGTTGAGCGTTTGGAGCAGGAAAAGGAAGCCTACAAAGAGGACCCGGCTCAGGGAGAGGGCACATGCTTACATTATTGTGCTCCCATGCCCATCCAGGACAAGAAGCGGCTTGCTCAAGTAAAGGAGAAGATCAAGCAGTCCGAGACCCTCCTGAAGCGCATGGAGTTTCAGCATGAGGACAGTTCATGGAAACTTCAATGATCGGAGCAGCTAGATGAACAGCAGGGGCTCCCTTTGTTGCAGGTCCTTCAACAACAGCTTGCTCAAGTCACGTCAGAGCGGGAGGACTGACGCAGACAGAGCCTGTCTATGAGCTTTGACATGAACAAATCCGATCCGTAGATCCTCAGTACGGGAAGTTTCTTTGCACTTTCTTCCACTTGACTTTTCAGCATTGCTTCAGGATCTCTACACAAAGTTTCAACAAGCAATATATGACGCCACTGCCCGAGTTGCCTCAAGTCCTCAAGTAATGTCCTTTCCTGCTTATCTGAGCGGATGATTTCCGTTGTTTTGGAGGTGCAGCAGAGAAGTGGCTTGAAAAACCTGATCCTCGAAAAAAAGATTGACACTGTAGAAGAGGCACTGTAACAAATAGATGATTACATTAAACCAAAGCCCTGGTTGAAGAGGCGCTGGAAACAACGGAGGCGCAGATCACAGAACTTTTGGCGTCTGCCAACGTCGCAGCCTCAGATTTTGTTGGCAGGCTGGTGTCGGCGCAGAGATTGGGTCATTCCCGAGATTTGTAACTGTTAAACAATGGGTTTGCTATTAACTTTACCTCACAGGGGGCGCAAGGAGAGAGCTCTAGTTGCAGGTATGGTCTTGGTGGCTTGTAGGAAACTCGAAACGTTTGGATTCCCCTCCTCTCTCTCTCTCTCTCTCTCTCTCTCTATTTGTCTCTCTCTCTCCTCTGGCTCTGCTCTACTTCTCCTCGCTTCTCCTCTCCATCTCCTTCTAGTTCCAACGATCCATGATGGAACATAGCAGATTTCCAAACACCAAAACGACAGCTTAATGCGCAAAGAAGCAACAGAAGCGCTTGGTGCAGAGTGACTCAATGCCGATGCTAACGCTCAAGAAGAGTTTTCTCAGATTTGATCCCGCTATAAACCAACAAAGAACCAATGAACTGAGCTGAAGTGACAGCACTGCGTGGTCCTCAGTACGTGAGTTCACAGAAGGCTCAGAAGCCAAGTCCAGTTATAAATGCTTGTTGGCCTGCGCGAGGTTTCTGTTCTTGGCTTGGACTTCGTTGCAACGTTTGCAAATTTCACGTTGCATGGACACGTGTTGCGCAACTGCGCCCGAGAAAATTTTGCAATCACAAACCTTCGCTCGCCCATAGTTGGAGCTGATCAAGTTTTCGTGTTGTGCAAAAACTTTTGTTGCTGCAGGACGCTCACTGGTACCGCGATGGGTGCTTTCCGCCAAGCCAAAGCAGCGCAAGAAAAACACGATCGGAAAAACGGCAGCACGAAATCAAGGTCAATCATGCACACAAGAAAAAAGCTGATCCGAAGAACATGGAACAAAACATTGAGCACCAACATGGACACACACACACACACAAACACCATCCGAAGAAAACCTGGATCACAAGAATCGAGCACACCAATGAGCATAAGAACAAACACAATCCGACAAACTGGAGCACAAAATCGAGCACAACAAAGAGCATAAGGAAACTAAGGAAACATGATCCGCCACAAAATGAGCACAATATGTCCAGGATCTCCAGGAGCAGTTCCCATTGACTGCGTTGCTCAAGTTCTGAGGTCGCATGCTGGAGCAATGGATTGCGCCTGTCTTGTTTTAAGCTCGACAGCTTGCAAGCTCGCTGAACTTCACCTGCGCCCGAACGCCTTTGGGAGTCACGCTGCTTCTCATTCTTCTTGCTTTTCTATCCGATGCCGTAGTCGCTTGCTTGGCTGTCTCGGCTGCATGCCGTTGCTTTACTATTGGCACTAGCCGCGCTCTGCTGGTTGAGATTTGGGGGCTACCTCCTCCACACCTGTCTGCAGACAAAAGCTTGGCCAAGTACAGGAGGCATGGATGAGTGAAGCTGACTCCGGCGTGGATTCAGTGACAGTTCTGCATTTGCGGGTCTTGAGCTTATTATTCGGCGCCGACCTGGCCGTGCTACCACTGAAGTTGCTGAGGATTTTGAGATTGTGGTTCCTCCCCGTACAGGCCCAGTCCGGTCGACGGACACGCAGATATACAGTGGCTGCTTCATTGCTCGAGGAGCTCCTGCTCCCAACGACTTTCGAGTGCGGGGGAGGGCTGGGTTGGCTGAGCAGAAGCAGTTCGTGCTTACAGGGCTGGGGTTGGTACTTGGCTGCATGTTGCTTGCAAGGTCGGCTCCTCGCCCCTTCCGGGCCTCCACAATATGCACTATATCATCCTTTTGGGTTGTCGGCTTGAACTATGGAATGTGGATCAGAACATACAGCACCTATGCGGCAGTAGTTCGGGATCGCAACCCTCAAGGGGCTACCTTCAGCAGAGAGAGTTCATCGCACGCTTTTCCAAGCAAGGCTGAAGTCGACGCCTGCCTGGGCGCCAAGCGGCAATGGCCGCCCTTCCGGCAGTGAGGCAGGCTTTGGCCCGCGAGGAGGTCGAGCTGCTGGCGATGCAGGTTTTTTTGGGGTGAGCCTAGCCTGTGTTGTGGCGGTGCCGATCGCTTCGTCGCCTCTTACCTTCTGCGGATTCGGGCCAATGGCTACAGAATGGCTACATTGCTACATGGGTTTGCTTCCAGACGTGGAGCATGCTTGGGCTTTCTGGAGCTGGTGCGACGATGACGGGGAATCCGTTGCCTTGATCCGTCGCGCGAGAAAGCCGAACTGCAGAGGCTCCGTGCTCTGGCTCGATCGCGAATGGTGACAGTGGAGAAGCCCGCGCCCAACGTAGCGAGCCAGACCTCCACGTGTCTGGAGGCCAAGTCTGGTGTGCTGCCATCTACGGATGTTCAAGGACTCAAGTTCTAAAGCTGGTAGGGCCTGGGCCTGATTGATCTGAATGCCCTTGAGTCTTTTGGAACATGGCCAGTGCGGCTCCGGGACCCCAACAGCTGGGGAGTAGAAAAAGGCGCGCCGTGGCAGACATGCTGTTGTGAGGGGTTGCAGCCCCAAGATTCGCAGTGGTGCCGCGGAACAGGGCATCGGTTCAGGGCAATGAGTTCTGAAAGTGTCCCAGCTGGACAGCAGCAAGCAGACAGTAGCGGACACAACCACCAGCAAGGTTGGCAAAACCAGTGGCAGAATGAGCAATGGCAATCGGCTTGGCAAGGCACTTATCAGTGGACTGGTAATCAGCAGTCTGTATCCTGGCGGCTAATCTGCCAGATGTTCTCGAACACTGGACTCTTGGTGAGTATGTGGAACTGGCATTTCTGCGTGCCGCGGCAGGGTCAAGCAGACACCGCAATTTGCATTCCATTTTGTGGTGGATGGAGGGACGAGAATCGATGGAGGCTTTTGATTTTGCTTTCGGTCCTATGAAAGAATACGACTTGGATGCCTTGCGGACTTTGACGTTGAAAGGCAAGGCTTTCCATGTGTTCAGCTTCCGGCAGTGGAAGAGTCAGTTGCGGCTGATCGAGGGCTAATACAGCGGGCAGAAAAACGAGGTGTCAGAACTTTTGAAGGTCGGCGCTCCAGATGAGATTAGTCCTTTGTTTACATTCAGGACGGTCGGAATTCTTCATCACCCGCGGGTGTCTTCCTGGCCTGGAGGCTCGTGTTCTTTCAGGAGTAGTTGCGGGCCAGCGGAAGGATGCTATTTTGGAGTGTTGGAGATTGCTCAGAAAGTGGGAACATGATTGCGTGTTGTCGGTTCATTATTCTGTCATTTTTTTTGTCCCCCGCAAGTGCGATCTCTGGAACGCTTCCTCTGCGAAGAGTCCTGACGGCCGTTCAGTTTGGCGACATGCGACCCCGGATGGGGAGCGCGGCAGACTGGCCGGAAATTCTCATGGAACTGGTTTGGGGTGCTCTTCTGGCGATGCGGTCTAACGATCGGGA
>CAJNIZ010035180.1:12958-54273 GCA_905231905.1 Symbiodinium pilosum
CACACACACACACACCCACAGACACGCACACACACACACACATGCGCGCACACACACACACACACACACCCGCACACACGTGCGCGCGCCCACACGCACAAGCGCCACATTTGTGTAATTATTGAATATGGGTATATACATACATATATGTATATATCCTCATCTACTCAATATGGGAATAGACCATGTGCGAAATGTACACGTGATCATATACGTATACATATACACCAGCTGCAGTTGATGCCGACTTCGCGCTCGCGCAATGTGCTCGTCGGCGGTCTCAAGAGTTTGCGTTCTTTTATACATGTCTTCTTATATCGCCGGGCGACGGTATCCTAATAGTATATCACTTAAATTCGGGTTAAACTACACATGTGGGGTTCTCCGGTCCTTCAAATTGATTCAACAACGGATAAAAAAGGGTGTGAAAGAACACGTTGCCAGTGCCTCAGAGGCAAGAAAGTACATGCTCGACCCATTGCATGGACCTTGGACAAGGTTCGTTCAAGCTTCCTTGCCTTCGTCCCCCGGTGTGTTCGAGCACAAGTACATACTGCATCTACTAGAGAAACAGACTCGTGGAGAGCACCCACCTACATTTACAATACATATTATTTGAGTGCCACACAATTTGGTGTCAATCACGAGTTCGTGTCCTGTAGCCTTCTCCGTTCCCAATAGTTAAAAAAGGAGAGAGCGCGCAACTGCATTCTGCCAACTAGATCATGCTCTAGCTTTCGTCCCAGTTCCTCTCCCCCAAGTTTAATGCGCTTCAAGCTGGCACAATACCTTTTTCCTTTGTAGGAACCTCGCAAACTTGGCCGTGTATCATGCACATGCAGCACATGTTTTGCTGTAGTTGTGTGTCTCACAAGTGGCTCCGTTTTGTTTATTATGTACCTAATAAGTTTGATGTCCAGGGTTGTAGAACCAGTGTGCTCGAATGGCAAGTAAGCAGTCAATGCGGAAGGTTTAAAGTTGGAAGCCAATGAGATACGTTGTGCCATGATGACTCCCCCTTCACTACAATAACCGATGGCACAAGATGAACTTTAATAGCCCCTTAATAAATCCCGTTGAAGGACAGATACTGTCAGAAGGAATGACCCAAGACATAGACCTCTTATGGATGCATGTTTTGAAAGGGGGGTCCTGGAACTCACACCCAGTTTACTTTTGAGGACCTTGGCATGCTTGTAATGTTTGAGCATGAAGCCACTGTGGCATGCACTTCGTTGTGAGAGGAGATATTGTATTTGGGAACTTCAATTTTGGTCCTGGTTTCCTGGTCCTCGATTCTCCGGTCTCCTTGGCCTCCCCCGCTTCTCCAGTCATCTGGTCCGCTGCTTTACTGTAGTAGGGGTGTAAACAAGGCCTGGACAGTTGTGAGATGTTCATAGAATCATAGGCTGGGGTGGGGCCAACATTGAACAAACAAAGAGCAAACATACCATTGATTTTGCAGTTTGGGCATGCTCGAAGTCTACGGTGTAATCAAGCAGCAATAGCACCATGGTTGTGTATGATGTTGGCAAAGCGAGGTTGATCCCACAACAAGTGCTGGCATCACTCAGAAGCTGGACCAGGCTTTGTCGTCTTTCAGAGAAATCGCCCTAAAGGTTGTGACTCCGCATGCACATCGCAAAACGAAGCAACCATTTCTGGATCAGGTCATTGCCTACAAGGATGACATTGTTGCCCAGCTGCAGGACGGGAACACGTGGCGTCTCCTGAGCTGCATGTTTGTCAAAGCCGCCTTCTGCAATTGCAGGAGGAAGTTCAGCGCATCAGGGACTCGCACTCAACCATGGCCGTCGCCTCAATCTCTTCTGGCAGCACAGGTTTCTGCAACCACATGTTTTGTTACACCAGGTAAAGACCTATGAGTCCAAAATGGCAGAGTATGGTGTCCCGCCAGAGGAGATACAGTGTGATCTTGCAGGCTACCTTTTTGTTCAGCTCCGTGTCCCGATTGCAGGAGCTTGGCTTTGTTCCAGCTGTTGCTTAATAGGCTGAGCTGCAGCATGCATGAGACCTATGCCTACAAGAGCGAATCCCAATGCTCTATTCATTGAAGTTATGTCCTGCATGCTGGAAGTGATGGTGTCTCCTCAAATGGAGGGCGACACCTTTGTCCGGCTAAAGTTTCACCGTATCGATGCTCGCATGGGTTTCACAGCAAAAGGCCTTTTCTTGTTGAACCTGACAACAAGTATCGAAGTTCATGTTGAATGCAAAGCCACTCTACAAACACTTGATACTCCGGGAGCTGTGTTTCTTCGGCGTGGTGCATTCCGTCTTGCCCATCAGCTATTCTTGATACACAAGATCTTGCAGAGAGTCTCAGCAAGTTTAAGAAAATGCAGCCGCTTTTGATGCCTAAGATTAAACTCCAAACTTTGATTTCTGGTGCGATGTTTTTTTGCTGCTGCGGTGGCCAAAGTGCTGGCGTGAGACAGTGATGTTGGAGGCTGTGTTGGACAGATTGAACCTTTGTCTGGAACCGGGCTTAAGGTTCAACCTGTGTGTAATCCTGTCCAATTTCAGTTGAGTCGCTATTGACAGGAGTCCTTCCTCCTCTAATGGCCTCAGGCAAAGGCTGGGTAGCGAACTGTCAAGACTTTCAAGTTGATGTGTCTGTAAGAGCATGAAATGTTTGCAGTGAGTGCTCCGTGCACGCAGAAGACATCAGAAGACCACACGACGCAGAGGCAAGAGTGGACCTTCCCGTCCGCATGTCGCTGTTCCTCGAGCAGTGCTGCTCACCAAGGAGGTGATAAAGAAGCTGAGTTGTGACAGCTCACAGTCGTTGACCTGGAAGGACTTGGAGAACTTCCACCACAATGTCATTTCGCGGGACACCGCCTTGTTACCTTGTCTGCTGTGACTGTTACGCAAGCTCCGGCTGCATCTCTCTCCTGTCACATTTGGCTGAGCAGGCTCCAGCTAATTCCCACCTTACCAGTCATCTTACCAGCCATGGGTTGATTGATGCCGAACGAGGGGGGAGCATGCTTCGGATGCTCAAGCAATGTTAAACCTTTCAGAAGCACAGGGACTGTGCAGGTGAGGACGAGGTACCATGGGAGTGAAAGCAGTGTAAGGTGTTCATGAGATGTATGACATTTTGGATTGCTGAGGATCGTGCTACTTGCAACCTTGCTTTCCCGAGCAAGGTGTCATGAAGCAGGCCTGTGCTTTTCTGCATCAATTTTCCAAAGCCTCCATAGTGGTCAGGCTCCGCTTGCTCGCCGCAGGCAGTAAACGCGAAGGCCGTTTCCTAAAGCTTGCGCGCACGACCGCGACATTGCACATGCTGGCAGGTCTTGCTCCAAAACTTCAAATCCGCTGGGCATACGTTCTCCACCAGTCACCATGGTTCTGGACAGGCGCACAGCAGGCAACAAAAAGTTGTTCTGAGTCTCCCGCACATGGCAAGTCAGACACGTTCTTCCTGCACGCCAAGGAGGAAGTCAGCAATTTGAGGCATGAAACGTTGCCTCGACTCTCCCGCGCATCTGCCAGAATGCTTACGTGGTGCACACTGCTGCTCCTTTCGACCGCTTGCATCTATGCATTCCGAAGCAGCCTGCTTCCTGACCATTTCTTCAAAGACAGTTTTGCCAAAGATGCAATGAGATATGGCTCTGTGGGATTGCTGACGTGGATGGCGCTAGCTGACACAGCGAGAACTGTTTGGAAAAAGAAATCCCTATGGATAATGGTGTACCGCTTCACTGGCGTGGTTTTGGCCGTGTCTCTGATGGAATTCATCTTTCTGAGCGACCCTGGCTCGATCAATCCACTGGCTTTCGCCCAGCTCACATCCTTTCTCACCGTCTTTGTTTCACTTCTGCCCCGTGATCAGACTTAGACTTTTTTTCTCTTGGATAAGCATTCTGCTCCAGTTTGGCCGTGCGTGACAACTTGGTTCTGAGGGAGGCTTGGCCACGCCCTTACATGTTCTCGGAATATGTGGGAGAATCGGGGCAAGTCACCTTCGGAGAGATGTCAGTATTGCTGCAGCTGGGTCTAGAGGTTGGAGGTAAGGACATACGGGTGATCTTTGAGCTCTATGAGCTGAGGGTTGATGCTTTCTTGAGGCTGGGCTTCTTTCTTTCAACATCGATACGGCGTTGGGTGGCATGTGTTAATGGGTTTCTGACCTTGTTCGACATCATCCGTGCTCTCCAAATGCAACTGATCACGCTGGGCATTCCACGTCAAAATGCAGCACCTTGGATGGCCTAAGAAGTGATTCAAAGATGTCCGACCAAGAACTTGCCTGTTGGTTCTTAGACCGCTTCTACAATGCTTTTATCAGTCCCAGGTCAAAGCTTTGAGTTCCTTGGTGGCAGGGAGGGCCTGCAGATAGGATGAGGTTCTATGTTGCCACGGCTTGCTTGTTCTCGCAGTATGCTTGTTCTCAAAGAGACGGGCAGTGTCACTGTCTCCCCAAAAACAGGATTTGGTCTACTTTCCGGCTGGTTGTCCTGCAGATTGCTCCATGTGGAATCACGCGTCGGGCCTGAGTGCCTCGACTCAGCTTGACGCTGCAATGAAGGATGTTTGATAAAGCTTGATGACATGCGTGCCAAGCATGCTACATTGCCAGTGTGCGCATTGTCACCATTAAGGCAACATGCTGCTCGAGACGCTATGTGGCAAGAGATCCTCACATCCAAGGACCTCTACTTGAGCTTGACGGAAGCAGAATTTCAGAGCCTGGCCGGCAATTTGACGGGAACATGCTCAGTAGTGATTACAGCAGCTGCGGCTGATACGATCATTAGGAAACTGCAAGACGTGCAAGATCCATGCCCCCACCTGTGGCTCTGGATCGCTTCGTTTATGGGCCGTCTGGCCTCTGATGGGGAAATACCTCCTATGGCTTCACCAACATATGGACGCATCGTCGCATTGGCCAACGACGCGCAGAATGCTCTGATGCTCGGCAGGGGACTGTGATTACGGGTTTAGCAGCCAATGCTGGGTTCGCGGTGCTGAGGAAGGAGATTCGAATCTGTGGTGAGGATCTCAGCTGATGGGGTGATGCAGCCTGTGTAGCTGATGTTTGAGGTAGAGCATGAAGCGCAGTGTTCAACAGGATTGAATGTCTGACTGTGTGAGTTCGGGGTCAGGTGAGGTGCAGATTCCGTACCTCTACACCCACACCTTGGCTGCCATTGTCCACGTGAACAACATCCTGTCTGCTATAAGTATGGGCCTCACGCTTGGGAGCTGCCTCGCTGCCTTGCTCACCTCGGTCGACAGCAGATTGACGCTCTATGGTATTGACTCCCGCCCGAGCATGTCAGCATCAGCTACGTTCCAGATTCTTCTTATTCAGAGCCTGAAGTGCTTCTGCGCTCCCCTGCTCTACCAGGCATGTCTGGAAATTGCACTTACACTCTGCGTCCCTTTTGGCCCAAACTGCGATGAAGCGGAGATTCCGGGCGAGCAGATGGTAAGGCACTGCGCGGCAGAATGTATAGCCTGCTTTGAGCTTGCAGCATCGCCTCCACACTGGTCTGCACCTGCCTTCAAGACTGGAATCAGTCATGTTCCCGATATCGAAAGGACCAAGGCTCAGGTACGCCAATCAGGGTGATGTTCGATGGACTTGTCCTGTCCTTGCCGGCGAAGTTCTGCCAGATGCGCTTGAGTGCGAGCAGCTGTAAGACTCGAAAAAGAAGTTGACCACGCTACCACGGTCTTTGCAGCTGCAGGGAAAGCCCGCTCCATGGCTGCCAGGACTCGATCAGCTCCGTTTTGCCGTTTGGGCCTGCGCGACAGTTATCCGCAGCTCCGGTCGTCTCTGTGCCGCCCTCAGCCATCAGCGTTTTCAGTTTGCAAACATGCACGTGCGGATGTGGCTCGCGAACAGATGCTCACATCCCCTTGCCTAGATGCAGAACAAGGGTCTGAGGGAAGGGTAGACAATCACGAGCGGTCAGGAGATGGACAGTCATCATTCACAGGGAAGCACAAAAGTCACAAAAGCAGACAGGGAATGTTTGTTTGTTTTTTGCACGGACGAGTCTGAAGCAGAGTCTTGATCTTCTCGTGCATTCTGCAGCAGTCGCGTGAAGCACGGAGGTTTCATCTCATGGGATGTAATTTTCTGTTTCCATCAAAGATCTACTATGCGAAATTGTATAAATTGTAATCCTGTGGAGTTCTTCCCATAAGACCGAGTCTTCAAATTTAAGTTTCTTGCTAGCAGGCGTTTTGCAAAAGGAAGCAGGAAGAAGGTTGTGGCACATGCACCATGTCATCCTGTGTCTCGATTCCTGCTGCATACGACTCTTCAGCGTTGCATCCCCTGTAGCCTTGTGCAAGGGGTTTGTAAATTTTGTTCTTGCTCTCGTGCCTCTTGAGCTTCCCTTCCGAGTCTCAATCTTCTTGAATCGCGACATGAGGAAAGCATAGCACCACTGCTTTGAATTCTCATGTGAACGGCCAGGGACAATGCTCTTCCAACCCAACCTCTAATTATTGCACCAGGTTTTTCTAACTTTAACAGCGTGCATACTTACTGCTCGAGGCCTGAAAGGTGGCGAGGCGCACACTTGCTTGAAGCAAATGTGAAAACATGTCAAAGGCTGCACGTGCCAACCGTGACCATGCCGTTCTCTCCTCTGAACGAAAAGCTTCTTCCGCCCAAGGATCTGCCTCAAATGCCCTTAAGATGTTGGTGACAAAACACTTACTGTACGTTATTCTGACACATAGCAGGAAAGGTGCCTCGTAAGGGGCTAGGAGTTGTCATCGGGGTCCATCTGCACGCCAAAGCTTTTTTCTCGTGCATGCGGGAGTAGTACGCCGCGCTTGCTTATGAGGGCTTCCCAATGTTGCTCTGGGACCCGGCTTGAAAGCATGGGTTGATAGTTTGGTTTGGAGAGTATACCTTAGCCAGGATCCCCTTCTTGATCGGGTCGTTGAGATCTTGCCTTTGGAATTTGCATGACATGGACATGGAGGCTCCGGCTTCTGCGGCTGCCAAAGGAGAGTTTCTGGTCTGAGAAGTGTAGATCTATGTGGAGTGGGCGCCTTTGAGCCTGGAGGATCTGCAGCTTCAGCTGGCCAGTCCGGCTGGCCTCCACCTCCTCGGCGGAGAACGAGGCAGCTGAACCCAGAGCAGCTGAGCCGGAAGTGGCTTGAGTTGTCATAAGATGCATCCTCACGCAAGCTCCCTTAGCGCAGCCACCTCTCTATAAGTGTACTTGCAAAGATTCAGGTGATAAAGTCTGGTACGGTTGAGCTCCCTCAGAGTACTTGTTTTCCGCTGTTATCGTCGCATCCTTGTCCTAGTCCAGCTTCTGAAGAGCTTCTGCACGGCTCCTTGCGGTTTCTTGCCCCATGGGGTCAGCCGCCTCGGCCTTGCTGAAAGATGTGGAGCAAGCGACGCCTGAAGAGCTGAAAGCTGCGGCAAGCGCGCTCACTGCTGAGGAGCATGCAAGGGTGCGCGCTGCTTTTGCGCATCTTCACACCTCACTCCAGACAGACGCTAGTGTTGGCCCAGTCGTGGCAGCTGCTGGCGAGAACGAGGATGGCGTGGATGCAGCCTTGGCTGCCGAGCTGGCCGAACAGGAGAAGATGTTCCTCAAGTGCCTGCGCAAACGAGCTGAAAGAGAAGCTAAGAAGAAATTGGAAAAGGAGGAGAGGAAAGCTGCCGCCAAGAAGCTCAAGGACAAAGCCATGGAGGCAGCTTTCGACAACGAGCTTGACGATTTGTAGGGGCCTCAGTGCAGGTTGGATTGCGTGCAGGAGCCGCCTTCAACTAGTCTCCCCGCATTCCTTGAAATTGTAGTTGTCAGTCGATTTGCGAAGTCCTGTGCTTGTGCTTGTACGCTCGAGGCCGGCGCAATGCAGCCGTAGAGACACCAATCAAATATTCCTTCAGGGTTGACGTGTGTTGCTGATGCTGATGGCACTGATGGGACTAGTGGTTGATGAAGCCTCTCCAGCAACTGCCCACAGCCAACCTTGACTCTTTGTGAAATCACGATGTGGAAGGTGCAAATGCTAGTGTTGTGCGGAGTCAGGGATGTGCATATCCAAGTATTGCATTTTTGGACCAGGGCATGCAAGCCGAGTTGTTTCCAACATCACCTCAAATTGCATTTAGCAAGCTTAGAATTTTGAAAAGCACTGGCGGCAAGCCCAGGGTACGAGAAAGAACTTTAAAGACTTGCAGGGAGGTATTGTTCCACGTTCTGCAGGCGTTTTCGAGGTCCGATCGCCCAAGGCTCGCCCGAACTTCGCTGGCCCCGAATCAATCAAACGTGGCCACGGCAGGGCACGAAAGGTAGAAAAGCATGGTGTAAGATGCATAAATAAGCTGTTACATGCCATTGAACGCCACAGTGCATATTATGGTCTGAATTTAAATTATGGGAAATGTGTGAATCTCACAGCAAATCAGAGGACATCATCAGTACGCTTTTCTCCAGATGGCCCGGCCGCAGGAAGATTAGTCCCAAGGCAACGGTCAGCCACATACTTAGGTACATTATTGACGGACACTTTCGACAACAAAGCCGAGATAGCTAATCGGCTGGGTGATTGTATAGCAACTTGCAATCGGTTAAAGATCTTTCGGACAAAAGCTAACACATCTATCAAGTGGAAAATTCAAGTTTTCACTGCAATCATAAGGAAAAATGTTATCTGGGCTTGAGTGTATACAATTGACGGGCGCGGAAATTTCAAAACTGAACGCATTTCAGAACAAAAGCCTTCGACGCATCCTTGGAAAGCCTCCCACGTTTTGGATAGAGAACAAACAAATGAACGTATGTATCGGGAAATACGCCACATGTACCATTGCAAATTTGAACATTTTGGTGAACCATGGAAAAGGCTAAATTGAAACTTTTTGGTCACATCCTGAGATCATCAAGCTCTGATCCCTTAAACCAGGTAATGCTGCAGACAATCTACGACCCAGGACAAAAGAGTAGGTCGCCCCAAGTCTGATTGGCTGCTGCAGACATATGCAGATGCCTATAAGTGCATAGAAGGACCCATGGCAATATTCGATCCTAATAACATGGCACATTTGGAGGCAGTCAAGCGACNNCGACAGGCTATCCAAAGGCTTGATCCTTTCTAGTGCCAATGCTGGCGCACCAAGGCTTTCAGCCTTCTCCAGGTAATACGTGAGGTAATCCTATCAACATTGACGTGGTGCTTTGTTTGAGTCAGATGTATGTACATAGTTCTTGGCCTCTGGAGTTCATTCTGCCCGGTTCTGGTTGACAGACGAGGTTGAAGATGATGGATGAAGGTGTCGAGCCCGAGTGTTCAGATGAGCACGGGACGACTCTTCTGTCTGAAGCCTGCGCTGGCAATGCGAAAGAAGTCGCAGAGATGCTGATCGGTGAAGGCTGCGATCCCAATTCAGTTGGGCGCTATCGCCGCACCCCGTGGCTCCACAATTTTTGTGAAGTTTTGTCTTAGCACTTGTGGCTTTGCACGGCTTGCAGGCACAGCCAGGCACAGCGTGGAGTCTGAGCTGAGGCTGTGGCGAGCTGCCTACGCTGGCAATCAAGAGCTCATTCGGCAGCTGCTGCGGTCAGGTGGAGATCCCCGTGAATGTGACGAGCAAGGGGCACGGCCGATTGATGTGGCAAGCAATGCCGAGTCGCGCGAGTACCTCGTTTGCTGGGACCCTGCCTCCACAGACCGAATAAAGGAAGATAAGAGGAAGGCTGCCAAGAATGCAGAGAAGGAGGAGAAGGCCAAGTTCAAGCGACAGCAGCAGGAGCTTGTTGATTCCTTAGAGGAGTCCGAGCGTCGAATGCAGGTGTCGAAGAGTGAGCTTGCCAGAGCTCGGAAACTGTTGGTTGATTATCGCCAGCAAAAAGTCTCCTTTGTCGAGCAGGGTGCACAGGAGAAGCTCGCAGAACTAGAGCCCTTGATCGAGTCAGCGGAGGTTCAGGTGAAACTTTTCGAAGGTAGCGTTCAGGAATGGGAGTGGAAGGCATCCCGCGCGAGGTTGAAGATGAACGACCTGGAGCAGGCTAAAAAAGAGAAGGAAGCCAAAGCAGCGGGAAAGCTCCGCGGCTTCAAGGTGCAGATCAGTTGTGCTTCTCTGGATGAGCTGGAGTCACTTTTGCCACGCCTTGCTCCAACTTTGGAGGCATCTTTGGTCACAAACCCTTTTAGTCGGAATACACAAAGTAAGTAATCTGAGTGCAGCACCAGGTGGACGAGGACTTTGCTTGGAGCGACATCGATCTTGTGAAAGGTGATGCGTTGATAAAGGATGGTGCATTCAGCCATCTCAAAGCCAGCCCCTGGACGGCGTTTTAATTTTGATTCTCGGTTTGCAGACTGTTTCGTCCTCCTCGGCAGGTGAATTCAACAAGCAATTTCTGCAAAGCTACGGCAGGCCCTCACAGGATGAGGTCACTGAAGCTTCTCAGGCCGAAGAAGGCCAGCTCAAAGCCAGCCTTAAGCAGGATGTGGGTTTACAAATGGGATTGTACATTTTGTTTTCGGTTCAAGTCTGTAGCCAGGAGCCGAAAAGGAAGAGCCCTTCCCGCTGACCCTGAACTTCTCCAGAGGCCGTCGACCTCAACATAAGGCTTGCCATGAATTTGCCGCGTGTATTCAGGCTTCAACCGCACGGTTCCGATCAAAGCGATATCAGATGCTGGGCCAAAATGTTGTTGGTGCCTTTAGTTCAGCAGTTGCACCAGGGGACCTTTGGGGTCGCTGATACTGGAACTGAGGATGTGCTGCTGAAGGATGTTGGCGGTTTAAGAGCAGAGGATGGCCGATGGCCGTTTGTCATTGACCCGTCTGGCCGGACCTCCACTTTCATCAAGTACTCCGGCGCAGCTGCCGCTTTGCCACAAGTTACGACAGAAGCGTTTGCCTCAAAGCCACATAAAGCCACAAGACCCACAGAGTGCCACAGAGGTCTTTAACATCGTGGAGCTCAAGGATGCCTTGCTTCGTTGCACCTTGCACTCAGTGTAAGAGTGGAGTTGTCATTCCGCACCTCTGCCATCTTTGCAGGCGTAGCCTTTGAATATGTACGAAGAGTATCTGTGCCGTCTTTCTTCTGCCTTTTTCTTGCTCTCGTGCTCTCATCGGCACCGCCTTAGCCTGGGGAGGTCGGCCAGCTGGGCAATGAAGGGTTGAGACTTGTCAGGTTCTAGAGTGCCTGCACATTCTTTTTTTTTTCTTCGAGTCATGTGATTCATGTGGTAGAAAACGGCACGCAGCGTTTGAGCCAGAGCAGTCTTAGAGGTTTCAAATTTAGTGGCTCGCGCCAGGGCCGGGCAACGCCAAAGTGCAAAATTGCTTGCAGGGTTTTCTTTGCGTGGGCCCACTCCGAAATCGCGTTGCGCGCTCCGCAAGTCGGCTTCCGCCGGCCTGCTCCCACTTGGATGCCTGGGCCGAGAGCACGCAGGCAGACTAAAAGGCTCTTACATGGCGAAATGGACCGATTGGACCACTGATACTGATGATACTGGCCCCCTGGGTCAGCATCATCAGCATCACTTGGAGTCCGTTTCTCCATTTTTCCCAGACAAGTGCAATCTACGCTTTTCTCAGCTCGGCCGTTCATGCGGGCATCCTGTGCAATGGCGAAGTTTGGATCCAGGGCATCATCATTAATGGAAAGTTGGCATTTGGTCCTCTTGGTTATGTTCTTGCATGTTCTTGCCAACTGCAAATGCTCTTGACCATGCCTCAACTGTTGTGGTATGTGGTGCTGTTGTTGTCCTTAATAGCGGAGCCTTGGATGCTGCTGTGCATTATAGAGGTATCAATAACCCAGCCCTGGATTTAGTTCCCGCCTGGCTTGCAGAGAGGGGAAACCTCTACCAGTGGCAATCTTCATTGCTATGAGCCAGATGGTTGTGCAATGCGCAGGCGGTGCTTGGCATACAGTTGCAAAATGAGGCCAGTAACTCAGTTTGGGGGCGTGGATGGGTCGGGGGAAGATGTGTGCGAGTCCCGCGCAAGGGTTGGCCTTGTCATTTGGATCCGTCTTTGATCACGACTCAAAAAGGTTGTTGTGACTAGAACCCCAGTCTGCATCCGGCGATTGCCACACAACCTTGTACGCGGCAAGAATCTAGAGTCTCTGAAATCCTTCAGGGATGAAGAAGTTATAGAGACAGGGGGAGAAGGGTGCACCGACCCATTTTGTACAAGATGACTAAGTATGAACATGTTTTTTCACAGCCATTGAGCGTTAGAGCGCTCCAGAAGTGCACCTTGCACATTTCTGCGAAGGCTTGAAAGCGTAGCTACTAAGAAGCAAAGCTTGGGCTTTGGAAGATGCCAAAAGAAGCGGGAGGCTGAGAACGCTGACAAGCCCCTTGAGCAGTCACGCCAAAGGGCTGCTGAGAGACCAAAGTCCGTAGAGCCCAAGGGTAAAGGCAGAGGCAAGGGTAACCCAGTTACGCCGTCACCAAATCAGGAGTCGACACCGGGTGGGGCTTCTTGGGTCAGGAAGTTGTTTGATGATGGCAGCAGCACTAATACCGGAAAAGTGGTTGAGGGTCATAATAAGGGTAAGGGGCTAAGCAAAGGCAAAGGGAAGCAGAAGGAAACAACGCAGAGAGGAGGCAAGAGCAACCCTAAACCCTCGGTTGCTTCCGTTGCCCTGCCGAGCCATGCCTACGGCAAAGCTGCAATTGTCAGCACGCCAGACGCCAAAGAGGCCTTCACAAATCGAGTGGACGACATGCTGCGCCGTAGGTGGGAATTGGCAGGTCTGGGAACCACAACGCGAGAACTTGCATGGCGTTCAGATGCAGGATCTTAGCCCCAATGCCCCCGGAAGGCAAGGCAATGAAATCCCAGACAATTTGAACCCTGTTATTAGTCACCATGGCAGATCTCCAAGTTGTGATAGCTTGTGCAAGGCCCACAGTAGTCCGCATGACCAGGTCTCTGATGCCTGAGAACTCTGATGATGGGAAACTGTTGCAAGGGAAAAAGACATACCGATTGCGTGTAGCACGTCAGAGTGCCCTTCAACGAGCGCAGGAGGCCTCGGTGTACCATTTGTGGTGACTTATGGTTTATGCAGATGTGTGCACAGGACATGGAACCGCTTCGGCTTCGGCGAGCCTTCTTGAATTCTCTCATCCACGGTGGTGCTCTTTTAGTTGATCTTGGGAGCTTCGCAGAGGGCTTAGGTCATTGGGACCATGTCGGCTGCCACGCTGTTCCTCTTGCTGAAGAGCTCTCTGAAACTTCCAAGCCAAAGGACACGAAGATCGATGTCGTTGCTGACAAGTTCAATGACTTGGAGAAGGGGCTCTTCGCAAAACTTCTCGACAGGGCTGTTCTGCAACTTAGCCATATCAGCCTGTCAAGCACTGAGTTAGCACTAGGACAGCTTGCAATCCTTCGCTCAGCGTGTCAATCTTCTTGCTTGTCAGCTAATACCCGAAGGACGTTCAAGGATCACTTGTTGCTTCGTGCAGGGAAGGTCCAACTTTGCCTGACACAGGCAGTGGCACAGGAACTGACAGGGTTGCACCTGCCAGATGCTGCCAGGTATGCCTACCTGTTACCTCGACGCTTCAAGAGCTTGATCGTGAAGGACTGCCCTTGCGGAAGAACAGATTCGTCAGTCGTCAGCTATTGCTAAGCTCATCCAAATTTTGCTTTGGAGGAGATAGCCCAGGACTTTCAGATCAGTGCCTTCATGGATGAGGCATTGTCAAAGTTGCTAGACTGATGTATTAGAAGACTTTAGCATTTGTAGTTCGATGGAGAAGCATTTGCGAAATTTAGGTTCGTGTTTGGCTTTGTGACGTCCTTCCGGGACCCAGACCTGGACTTCGCCAAACAGTTGCTGGATCTCACGAGAGGGACTGGCTGACTAGCATGAGTCTGGATGTTGTTGCAAGACAGCCCAAGGTTTTACACCATCAGTGTAAAAGGAGGGGACGAGGATGAAGCGTGAGAGGGTACAACATAGGTGTGTCTTTGGCTTGCCTGCTAATGCGCGTGCCACCCAAAGTTGGTGGACGCTCCCCTCGTGACAGCTTTGGAGGAAAGGGGATGAACGCGCTCGTGCTTGGAAGTTTTGAAGACTGACTCCATCGAGGTCCGCCTCAGCTCGCCGTGGGGCAAACTTGGACATGCCGGGGCCTGGTCGGCAAGAGGAGCCACAGCACCTAATGGCACCAATTTGTGAGGTCGCCAGTTCTTCCGACTGGCCTGCCTTGTGCGACAGATGCCACTCCTGCCTTCCCCTCAAAGTATCTTCAGCGGAAGTTAGCTGCTGTCAACTCTTGTTTGGTCTTGAGATTGTGTTTGGCATTTAGATCCCAAGGCCAATAACATGGTCTTCTATGGTGGGCCTCCGGCACCCAGCTGCAGAGAAGCAGCACTGGCTGCGGCAAAGCAAAGTCTTTGCCCGAATTCTAGCAAGGCTGCGTTATGCTCATGGCTTGTGGTGGCTTTGTAGTTATGGTGCGACAGTGTTTGAGGTCTGGTGGGAGCTCACGGTATCAAGAAGCCGTCGCGGGTGGTGCGAGCGAAGACCATTGCAACGAACTGAGTCTTTGATATGAAAGCTAGAACGGCATCTTTACTGCCGCACGTCTCAGTCCCGCATGGATCGCATCAGCCCGGAGCCCTCGGGACCTTCGGCAGCACAGCGCGGTGTTCTTTCGTTGTGACGATAGCCGGGCACAAGCAAAGCAAAAGGTGACGGCGACCTGGTTCTGCAAGGTCACGACCCTCGAAGGCTGGTGCTGCAGGCATCTATTTGGATAACGTGACGCGCTTGCCTGAGCAAGGTTCTCAAACAATCGTGACGTTCGCCAAGCAATCCCGGAGGCCTTGCGACATGTCAATGCAGGACGTTTGCGATCTTTGCAAATTCAGAAAGTTACGTCGCAGGTTGCTCCAACAACTGCAGAAGCCAGCCCGGATGCTGGTGCACCAGCCATTGTTTGAAGCTCAACGCTTGCAAAACGTGTGATGCACCGTGTGATTCATGACCTGATGTGGCAAAGGGCTCCTTCCTTGGCTGGGCTCCGCTGCTTGTCACTCTGCAAGCAAGTTGACATGCAACTTCATAGCAGCGCTACTGGCAGATCAGCTGAGGTTAGCGGACAGTCTGCCAACCCCTTCTGCCCTGCAGAGAGCGCGGAAGCACCCTGGGAGGACATGCCGCTCTGCCTGTAAAGTTTAATGGCGATACATACTGTCTGAGTTGTGAGGAAGAAGACTGGTCTGCCAGCGAGGCAGCCGGCAGCGAAGCTGAGTTTGACTATCGACAGTACAGGTATCGCGAGGTGCTTGCTCGCAAGGAGGTTCCTGAAACTGGTGCGCGAAGAAGAATTCGGCGCGGAAATCGCTCAGCTCACACAGAAGCGACTTCCGATGACGACGGTATAAATGCGGTCAACGCATGGCCACTTTCTGATGGCCAGTCCGAGCTTTGCATTGCGAGCTGGGGCAGATTGCTTTCAGATGGGGAGGACAACGTGGAAGTCGCTTGTGATGAGGAACTCCAAAGAGTTGCCAGTGTTTTGATCCAGTTTTATGGGCTTTGCCATAAAGCCGTAAAGTTCAAAGGATCCGTTCCCAACGTGCTCATCGTCTCGCAGGAGGCATGGAGGTGCAGGGAGAGAAGAGACAGCCAAGCTGAGGAACCGCCAGTTCTTTGGATCAGAGGTGGCCGTGTCTATGACTTTCACGGTGACCGCGGCACAGTGGCAGAATTTGAGAACGATCTGCTTGTGCGGCAAGTGGAAGATGATGCTATATGTCGCCAAAGGCGACAGAAGCAAGGGCTCATGCCCTTTCCATTTGCAGCGTTACCGATCAAGGAGAAGGTTGTTGAGGAGCCAGACGACCCAGAACCTGCCGCTGGACGTGACGTCAGAAGGCGAGTCTGAGTTAATCTCTCAAAGCTGTGGTCGACTGACAAATGCATCGCAGTCTGTGCGCGGGGTTTGCCATCTTCTAAGTTTCACCCGACTTTTCCATTTGAACGCCATTTCGAAGGTTGTATGGCTTACCCGCCCCAACGCGTAGCTCATTGTCGCCCGTGTTATGGCAAGATATTGCAAGCAAAACATTGCACTTCATCCATTGCCCTGCCATGCACAACATCAGAGTTGCTGTGCCAGTGCTCTGCTTGGCTTCATTGGCTCAACTCACCCGACCCCCTCAGCGAGCGATGGCGAGCGCTACAGACGCTCTTTGAGGCCTCCCCCCAATCTGAGAGCAAATTGCAGAATTGCCCAGGATTGCTCAAACGTGCAAAGATATGCAAAGCTATGCAAAGCTATGCAAAGTTGCAGACTGAGAGGCTGAGAGCCTGAGATGGGGAAGTCGGCCAAGCGTGCCTTGGTCTGTTAAGCCATGACGCGTCTCGGTCTCGCGAAGAACCTTTCGTTGGAGAAGATGTCCTGACCTTTCGTAAGCACACTGCCATTACTGCCTCACAACCAGGAGTTGTTACGTGTCTCACTCAGCCACCACTGGACTTATGCCTCCAGTGATGCCCAAGGAAAGGGGACGGCTGGAGGTACCAAGTCGATGCCTCAGCATATTTTACGCAGTGCTCGGTTTAGCTGTTTGCCTTCAGCTCGGGTCCCTGGCAGGAGACCTGGGAAGAAAAAGAAGGGGACAGGAGGCGCGGACTTCTCGGATGATGACTTGGAAGAGGCCCAAAACAGACTTGCATGTTCTCGCATGTATACTTGCGAGCATGAACCCCGAAGGCTTTTCCTTTTCAATGTCTGTGGCTCGAGTCGGAGCTCACATGCTCTTGCATGCTCATCATGGACGATCATATATGACCATGCCACAATTGGGATGACAGTGCCAAAAGGGATCCGGGATACAAGGGGTCGATAATTGCAGTGCTTCCTGGAATGTTGAACCAGTGAGAAGACCGAAGGAAACGTGGTCCCCAACTACGTGAAAGTCTGATGGATACCTCGCCACCGCATGAGATCTCTGAGAAGGCACCTGGCTTTAGACGCTACACATACCGAGAGCAACTTGTCAGCAAGCCAGGCTTCGTGTCACAGCCTTTCCTAGTTGTTGCCGAATTAAAGCCAGATTCATCCCTGGTGATTGTGCACCTTTGTTGCCATTAGGCATTGCAGGGAACGCTGGGGTTTGTGCTGACGATGTTTTGTTTGGTAGCAGCATCGCAAGGTTTGGTGAGGAATGCACTGCTGATTTCGATGATGCACACCTGGCTTGGAGTGGTGTTTTTGAGTCGCACACCTCGTCGGCTCACGGAGAGTATCAGGATCGCTTGCGAGCTATCCAGCTACGGAAACAGGGCCGCTCTAAAGCTGAGATTGCAAAAGATGTTGGACGCTCAGAACGCTTCGTCGCTCGCTGGTGGCAGCTGGAGCCTTTGGCTGTACCGCGACCTCCAGGAATTCATCAGTATTTGGCACACACAATGACAGGCGAGAAGCAGGTCGATCGGACCAATATGTGGCGAGGCGTGGAAGTTGTACGCGGATTCTTCAAAGATACTGCTGGGCTCTACGACGAGATTCTTTCTGGCTTTGCAACCTGGAAGCAGTCTGCATCAGAGACGAAAGACTTCCGCACAGCATCGTACTTCCTTCGTTATGACCGTGAGGGCAAGATGAAGATGATGACCATGAAGTCAGCTTCGTATCAGCGCGCTGTAGTGCCCAGGCTTGATTCACTGGTGCAGAGAATACATCAGAAGGTTGAGATTACAGATCCTGACCATGGTGCAGCCATGTACTGGTTCTCAGATGGTGGTGCAAGTGTCGGCAGCCACCGGCATGTCTTTTGGAGTGCACGTGTTGCGCTTGGTGCTGAGAGAATAATGATGGTGGACAAGGTACCCATCCTCATGCAGGAAGGGGACCTCATAATCATAGGCCCGCAGCGCCATGGCATACCATCAATGCCCCAGATCAATGAAGGGAGTCTGCGTATATCTGTTCCTTTCAAACCCAAGCAGGACTCCAACAAGGTGCATGCCAGTCCAGCATGTGCAGAAGAAGCGTTTGGAGGCGAAGTCGAGCATGATCAGACTCTGAGCTGGGCGCAGGGAAGAGATGCAGAGGAGGACTGGGAGATGGAAAGAGAAGAGCACGACGGCCTGGGAGAAATGGACTTAGCAGGCGAACAGATGGAGCAGATTCTTGTGGACATGGGTTTTGATATTGAGATTTGCCGTAAAGCGCTTCAGATATGCGGCGGCAATGTAGAGCAAGCGATTGAGGCACTGACTAGTGGTGGATTTGCCGAGATGTTGCCTAAGTTCGCTGCCGTAGACGGTCAAGAGGAACTTGACACAGACCCAGACGCTGCTCTTGCACGAAGATTGCAGATGGAAGAGCTGCATCAAGAAAGTCCAGAACAGCTCCATCAGCAATTTCAGGAGTATGAGCAGTTACTCGACATTGAAGATGCCGAAAAGGCGTGGGATGGATACGGCGACTTGATGCACAATGCCTTCCGGAGAGCGCACTTGAACCTGGATATGCTTGGTGCCCAAACTGTGTACTCCTTCGGCGTTGCGGTGCAAACTGAAAGACAATTCTTCGAGCTGCTTTCTTTACATTCCATCCGGGTCGTGTATGATTTTCGGCCCACAGACTATCGCGACGAGGTCCGATGTCAGCAGCCGCATTTTGAGCCGCGGGTCCTGAAGTCAAACTGCCGCCAGCGTGGAATCCATTATCGCCACGTTGCAGTAGGTCGAGAAACTGCATGGGGCACCCTGAAGCATCTGCAAAGTGATGAGGTTCAGCACATTCTGGTCGAACTTATTTGGAGAGCCAAGCACCACGGGCGGACAGTCTTTCTAGGTCAAGAGGAGGATTGGCGCGCTGATGGCCGCCTGGCCATAGCCGAAGAGCTTGAACATCATGGTCATGCAGTGCAGCATGTGAGGTCTGAAGGATCTTTGGAAAGGCATGCAGCAGGAATGCAAATGCCGGACTTCCTGCTGCAGGAGGAAGCCCGGCTAAGAAAAGTGCATGCTCAGCGCAAGGCTGGAGAACTCCACAGGCCGGAGAAATCTGCGGTGAATCGCAGCCTGGAATCTGTTGCTCGTTCACTGGCTACAGAGAAGGTCCAAGTTGATGTTGGCGCGGAGCTGCGCGATGCTGAGAGCCAGACAGAGCTGGATCGAGCACAGAAGCGCATGGTCCGCCTCCAGATGATGGAGAGCAAGAAGGAGGCAGGACTAAGCAAGAAAGAGCTCGTGGCGGTGCCGGCGCATATTGCACGAGAGGCAGCAGTAGTCCAAGAACGAAACGAAGCCAGGCAGAAGGAAAAGCGGGAAAAGTTGAAGAGTACAGGGACTATGGGAACGAGTCAGGTTCCGGAGTCCTCTCAGAGCGCATCCAGCAGCTCGCGTGCGGCACTGGTTCCAATCAGGCAGGACGAAGCTCCAAGCGCATCTTCCACTGGTGGTTACTTTCAGGAACCCGCCAGCAACCAGGCTGAGGCTGAGGAGTCAAGTGTGAGTCGTCGACGATGGGTCCAGGCTACCATGGAGGCACGGAGAGAGCCCAGCCCAGACCTTCAGCCAATCCCGGGAGCATTGTCCAGAAAAAACCGGTGGGACAGGCGGACCGCCAAGTAGCCCAAAAGCCGCTGCAAGGAGCTTCTTGAATGAGAAATGTTACTTGGACGCCTCCAAGTCACAGCATCCTGATGGCTGTCCGGTTGGTGTCACGTGCATGCGCAGCGCAGACATGCTTGCAGGCTCTCAACTGAAGGGCCTCTCCAGTGTTGCGGAGATGTTATGATAAATGTCGTCTGTCAGGGCATCCGTGCTTTCGGTGTTGCTGCCTGTCCAGAGCTGTACCAGAACAAGGGAGCCATGACGAAGTAAGAGCAGCATGTGAGAATGTCCAATTTGCCAACTGCCCGCGGACTGCGTCGTCGTTCTTCGATGTGAAGCTTGTAGCAAGCTTGCCATAGCTTGCCTCCATACTTCGAAGGAGCTTTTTGAGATACGGGTGTGCTTGATGCGAATGGCGCCGGCATTTTCACTGCATCTGGACACCTAGGAGCAGTTAGATTGTAAGCACTGTGCGTCGCCCGCTTCGGCTGACCATTGTGCCACAAAACAAATCTTTCAACGTTTGCTTTGGGGGGGAGGGCTGGGGCTGAAGACCGCGCAAAACAAAAAGTTGCCAAAATGCCCAAGGGGGCATTCGTGGCAACGCCCGAAAGCCTTTGGCGGAGGTGAAGTGAACCCCCGCGTGCCACAACATTCATTAAGATTTCCAAAAAGAACAAGCAGCTTGCCAGGAGCAGCAGTTCACGGCAGCAGAGCTGGATGTGGATGCGGTGAAGGCAGAGGCTGAAGAAGCGGCCAAGCAAGAGCAACAGGACCGTGCTCCGTTTGGATAAGTCTCTTTAAGAAGATATTCGGAAACCGAAAATGTCTCATGTTGCAGCTCAGGAAACTGAGACGGCTGAGGAGGCAAGGGCCAACTCGTGGCATGCTCCGGCAAAATGTCTGTGACTGCTTTGCTGCCTTGCCTGTGGAATGGCTCAAGCCTGCTCCAAACCATACAATGCATTCGGCGATCCATTGCATAATCAATTTGCTTCGTCAGCTCCACTTCTTGCGACAGCTTTTGCGCGATAAGCTGCACAAAGTGGCAGTGGCATGCCATGCAATGGGTAGCGCGCTCGGCCTATTGCAGGTTCCACGAGACACACAACATGATCTGCCAATGACATGTGAAGCTGGTGGCTGATTGATTAATGTTGCGCGCTTTGCTTTCACCGTGGCAATTTGCAAGCCTGAACATTCCACTTGTGGAGAGAAATGGAAAGGAAAGCACAGAGGCAAGAATCACGGCATGGCATGTGGAAACATGCTCTCAGTGTCACAGTGCAAGAGGACAGAAACTGCAGCACTGGCCGAGCCGGCACCCACGATCAAGACATATCAAGACGATTGGAAAGAAACAAGGACAGAACTAGAGAGAGAGAGAGAGAGAGAGGGAGGAAGCTTTAGCCTTCTCCCATAGCTCGAACGAAAGAAAGAAAGAAAGAAAGAAAGAAAGAGAGCGCATAGCCCTTAGCAAGCAAGCAAGCAAGAGAGAGAGGGGTTAGTGATTGCTATTTTCTTGGGCCTATCTTTGTCATCCAACTTTGGTAATGGCCAGTACATTGTTCCTCGCTGGTGCAGCTAGCGGACGGCAGAAGTGTGCGCGGGCTAGGGGTTGTGCACCTGGGAGAGTCTCTGGGCTCGACTATGGCCTTGAAAGAAAGAAAGGGAGAGGGAGAGGGAGAGAGAGAGAAAGAGTTATGAGTCACAGAGGTCCGCTGCTTACACGTGGCATGTCGTACCTCCTGGGTCTCCGACCAAGACTGCGTGGACGCGACGGGTTGGGGGACTACCCCCGGAGGGTAGTAGTACCCCCTCAGCCCACGAAGAAGAAGAAGAGAGAGGAAGAACGCGATCTTGAGCAACGGGTCTTCGTGGCAGGCTTTGGCATGGTGCTACTTGAGCGTACGCTTGTTGCTTTTTTGTTTTGTCAAAGTTCTTCCTTTGCTTGGTGTTGAAGGGGCTTGCCCTTGCTCGCGATGTTTGTGGTGAGTTGAAACTAGATGTGCGCTTGCCTTGTGCTTTGCGCAAGGCTTTGTTGGGTCTTCTGCAATTCGCCTGCCCGGCATCAGCATCCGCTGCCCAAGCCTTATCCTACGAGACGGGGCTCCTCTGTGTGAATCACCGCTGAGGTCAGTGCCAGCGCTGGCTTCAACCGATGTGATGGGACCTTCAGCATGCAACCTGGAACTGAAATGAAAACAGCACGCAGGGCGTGCTTGTGGAGGAAGATCTCTGGATTTGCTACTGAATCCAGGCCGGGCGACGAAGGAAACCTGGGATGAAGTCAAGTATCTCCTGCAGCTTGATATGGCAGGCACGTCCTTAACTACTTTGCACACTCTTTTTGTTTTGTTTGCGGTGCGCTTGCTTGGCAGTTTTCGCACTGTCAGGTCGGGAGGACGGTCGCAGCATAGATCCACGGTCTGTGCTACCGGCATGTTGCGGTTGACCTTTATTGAGCTTTAGCTGTGCAGTGCCGAGAACCGAGGAGTAGGTAAGTGGCCGTGCGTCATCCTCACGTTCTTCCTGCATGTTGAATCAGGACAATCTGGAATATCTTCGTCAGGTCATGAACCAAGAGGCATTAGCTTTCTTGAATGCAGCCTGCGCAGCACAACTTGACTTTGCTTCAACAGGTCATTCCAGACTTGGATAATGCGGTGAAGGACTTCTGCAGAGACTGATTCATCAATTTTGAGAAGCCCACTTGTAACTGGCAGGACTGCGCCTTTGGCGTCATCTCCCTCATATGGTTAACGCTCGCTGCTGTGGATTCCGAGGACATTGACAGGTTTTGCTTGGACATGTCGAAACCTTAAGTACCGCCTATTGCACTATTGCAGGAGGGCTTGCATCGGGCCCGCGAACTCGAGGCGCAGAACCCTTTCTGCTCAGATACAAGATTTATGTAAACAAATCATTGAAGAGGCCATCGCAGACGGTCTATTCTTCCAGTTCTCTGAGCTCGCTCAGGCAGTATTTGATGTATGCCAGAGATGTCTGCTCTTGAAAGACCTGTCAGGGCTCTGGCTGGCCGCTTGACACAAGCAAGTTTTTTGGGTACAGGCCAGTTCTGAGTGTTGCAACACTGCAAAGGTGGCGTGGCGTGCTGTATAGCTCATGGAAGAGAGGTGCTCAGGTCATGAATGTCGAGCTTTGACTCATGATCTGCTTTGTGTTAGGGCAGGCTAGGTGAGCAGACTTCATTTGTTACTGCAATGTTTCGGCTCAAAGCTTAGCCAAAACGGTAGGTGTCTCCTGTCGCCGCTTCTTTTTCTTTCCCACCCTCCCATCCCTGTCATCATTCGATTTTCATCTCAGTTCGTAAGTAATGCTGGGTGCCACGGCACTGGCTTCTTCTTCGTCCTCGGCGTTCCTCCCCCCTACCCGGGAAGTAAGCTCTGAGTTCTTATCATCCCCCTGATGAGTTCTCAGTGGAACGAGCACGGATGTGCTTCACCGGTCCCGGCCTTTCCACATTGCAGGGTGGTGTGGCTACCATGCATGCTGGAGGATTCCAGGGCAGCATGCTAAGGAGATCCAGGTCGGACTGACCTGTGGTCCTGGGCAGGATGGGTCACTGTTGTGACCACCCCCCTGGACTGGGGGGGCTACCAACGTAAATGGAGAGCAGCCTCCATGCTGTACATACCAAGAGCTGCACTGCTGCGCAGGGGAAGGAAAAAGGAGCAGACCAACTTGCTGTAACCAAATGACTTTCGAAACTCAAGTTTTGCGGCTTTAGCCGCCGCAAGACCTTCAGGAGCATTTGGCATACTTCGCCTATTGGAAGAATCTTCCCAGTCAAGCTGAAACTGTCCACTTGCATCTTGCGACTCCTCTTCGTAGTGGTGTTGGAGAAGAAAGCTTTCGCCAAGGTCCTTGTTGTCCTTAATCCGAGCACTAGAACAATTTGTTGGGGGTGCCCGCCCCCCCCCTCCCGCTGCCAGAATAAGAAATGGAGGGCGCCAAATTAAAAGAATGACTGAGGCTCCTGGAACTCAATTAGCAAAGAACAGGAATACATTCCTGCGTCATTGGGGCTCTTGGACATCTGTTAATCAAAAAGGAATAGGAATGTATTGAATATCTCTATTATCAGGATTGGTTCTCCAACAATTTCTTTAAATGTAGTCCATTTTCCCCATACGAAAAGCCACCTATTTGTAGCTAGTCTTTGGAGCCTAGTTCTACACCAAAAATCTTTAGATTTGGTCCCTTCTACTGTTCCAGTGCTCGAATTAGCGGCGTCTCGTTTTGTCAAGTACTGGAGAGAATCTGAAGAGTTTCAGTGGCAATGTTGTCCTTCAGCCTCCTGGGCCTTCTGCCTGTATGCACCAAGGAGCGGGGCAGGCGGACCAAGGAAGAAGCTGTTCACACTTTAAATGTTTTTGCGTTGGTGAGGCGTTCAATGGAAAACAATGGAAAACACTGCTCACTTCGCCGTTGGGTGGGCAACAACACTCTAACAATGGCTGTGGGGCGCGCCATGCATGACAAACGCAGGGCCGGATCTGAGGATCTTGCACAGCCATGTTTGCAGTGGGAGGGTTTGGCATAAAGCTCTTAAGTGCCCAGAGTTTCGGATGCTTTGGGGAGTTTGCATCTGTATCTGGGTGCGGCACTCTGGCAGATGTGAGTGTGTGACTGCTGAACAAGACTTCGGGCTGCGAAAGCAGCGTGGCCCAATGGGGCATAGGATTAGCGAAGGCAGGAGAGAGGGTGGACAGAGGTGGAGGCAAGATACATGTCATTTTATCAAGTTGTGCTACGTACCATTTGCATTGTGAGGCCGGCCTTGCGCAAAGTTCAGTTCTTGATTGTTTTGGGATGCCACGCCTAGCCGCGGTATTGGCAGCACAGTGTTATGGTAGGAAGCGAAGAGTCAGCAACGTATTTGGATGTATTTGGCATGTTGAAGGCAACTCCTGGGCCACGAAGACAACAGGTGTGGCGAATCAGAGCTACGTGTGGAAAGCTTACACGTGTTGTCCGAGCCGGAACGGAATTTAAAGTAGCTGCAACCTGTATCATTACCCAGGTCAAGGGCATGCTGTGCTCAGAAGTATCAGATAGGCAAGTTGCTGAACGCGGCGCGGGTTTGGCACCTAGGTTTTTATATACAACTCCAGCTTGGACTTGACTCGCCGGCGACTAATAACAGGTGCACTGATGAGTGTCAGAACAGTTCAGACAATATGCGGCGCCCTCTGATGGTGAAAATACAGCTCACGCCAGGATTGGGGATGATGGCGGCCGCAACCCACCTGCATGCTTACCTGGAGCGGGCATCGTGCATTGTGCAGGCTTGCGGCTAATGCCCTGCCTCTTGAACGTGCTTCTTTGTTGTGCAGTTCTGCTTGGCGGTAAGGACCCAGAGATGGCTGACTTCTTCTTCGTGCCTGCCTACCATGGAGATCAGTGATCCGCAAACACATCATTTCTGACTGCAGATGCTTCATGCTTGTCGAATGCCTTTCAATGCCTGGTCCCTCGAAAGTCAAATATCAAAGGTACAACGAGTTTCTTCAAGTGAGGGCTCACGCAGAGGACTCTGATACGAGGCTGCAGGAAAATCAGCTGAAATGCAGTTGGATGCTTGTTTGACGTAGATTTCCATACCTGGCTCGACGACGCGGGCAAGATCATGTCTTTGTGGTGTCTGTGCTTGCCCCAGAGTGCCTAAGCATGAGCTAATAGTTGTAAGGCTGGAAAGTACATGAGGCCAACCTCCCATCTTGGAAGCACCTTGCACCGCTGCGCAACGCAATCCTCCTGACAGTCGTTTGCTCAGTGCTGAGTGCCGGAGAAGTTCTCTTCGTGGGAGAGAAGAAGCTTTGAAGAGTCGCTGATGCCGGCTGTCCTTGCAAGTCCACCCTTTGGCCTTACAGCTTGTACCAGACGAAGATATGTAGTAATACCGTGGTTTTCAGTGAGAAGAAGACAGGAAGGTGCAGAGTAGGCGTTGACGGACATCAAGCCTCGGTGCTTGTGGCATCGTCTGGCCACATCATGCAAGCTTGACAGTCCACTTTTCCTGAAGGGGCACGTAGGGCACGTATGGGGACGTGCGCTTACAAGGTCGACAATCATCGCGCCATTCTGCATGACAGCATGATGGAGATGCAGGAATGAGCCATTCGTAACGGTGGCGATAGCTCCCTCATTTTCAAGGGAGCACAGGATCTCCATTCGTGTTCGGATCCTCCATGATCTTCCTGATAGAAGGGCACAACAGGGCAAACAGAATCACAGATGCGAGGAGAGCAGCGGGTTCACGGATCGCATGCGCGGATCCAACCATAATTCGAACCCTGGCTGGCAAAGCTGTGTGCGAAATGAAATCATCCTGCGCCCTCATCGTCCACTGGCCACCTGTTGAGCTAGCCGTGTCTTGCCCTGCTGGCCGCCATTCCAGCCGAGACTACAGCCCAAGTGCTTGAGGATGCTGACAGCCTGCGGATCGTATTTTGCCAACCAGGATGCGGCGTGCCAACTGCCAACTCGAAGCCATGCCGTCGAGTTTCGGGGCCCAGGCAGAGCGTTATTGGTATCGCGGATTGCATTGACACGGCGCAGGACGCAATCCACGAAAGAGACCTCACACGCATGTTGTGATAAGAGGTCGCACCATGCGCTGATCAAGATTGCCGGAGAGTCGTGAGAAGAAGTCCGGGTTGAGTTTGGAGGCACCACCTGTGCTTTGCAGCTAGGAAGGCTTCAGGATTCGAGAAGGTGGGTCGTGTGAGATTGCAGCCCTAGAAAAGGAGTTCCGAGTTCTTCAATAATGAAGTCCAAAGTCCACCCTAGGTAGCCGGCGTTGTGTTGACGTGTGTTGATGTTGGTCAGCTTGACAACTGGACAATGAGGTTGAGTCTTGGCAAGTCAATGATGATCTTCCACGGTTTGCTGCTCAGCAACTTTCTGTGGTCATTCAGACGGGCTAGCTGAGACATTCTGAGTGCCATGTGGTCCTGAGAGCTTGCTGCAAGCTTCAAAAACAGGGATTTTCAATGATCACGGCGCTTCCTCGTACCAGTAGCATCAGGTTTGCAAGCATTTGTTTGTTGATCATGCCTGGCGACTATGACGCAGAGCTGAGCTGGCATGGAAGTTTCCGCTGCGTGCAATGATCTGTGCCAGATATCCATCTGCAACTGTTTAGTGCCCTGTTTGGAGTGAACTTCAGAAGCTGCGCACAAGAGCGCTGTTAATACTCTTGGCGGAAGGGAGAAATGTATCCGCAGCTCACCGGCTGGCACATTTTTCAAATGCTCTGGCGAATCCTTCCCCTCAAGAAGCTGTAGATTGAGCTTCGTGTTATTTTTGCCGACTTTCTTGCCAAAAGCTACCTGGGACTGCTGTTCTTTTCCTTGAATTTGGCAGCTTTTGGCCTTGCTTTCCCTCCACCTTGTTTCTACTGCACAGTACAGGTGGTACTCGCCTTGGAAGGACATCATGATACCGGGATACATCGATCGCAGTTGCCTCAGTCGCATATACTAGCTTCAGCAATGCAATTTTGATTGGGCATGAAGCGTCTGCTATTTTACATTGCTGGTTTGCTCGACAGGACAGGATCTTTGGTTTAGAGTGCTTTCGTTGCCACTGTCTGGAAGCATCCTTCGGCCGACTACTTGCTTCAGGATGGCGGATTGATGCTATGCGAATGGTCAACAAGCCAACGCATGAGCGTGGTTTTCTGCATCCCGGCTGATGTCTTTTGCTGTTGGTGACTGGCTGAATCTTGCAAAGCTCAGGCTGGTGTTCCATGGAAACCACCCAGGCAATCACGGTCTTTACGTCACGCACAAGGCCCAGGCGCTACGTGCTGTGCCTGACTCTGGCCTGTTCTTTTTCTGATGCGGCAGCAGGATTTTCGGAACAAATGAAGTCGTATGCGTGGTAAAGGCACTATGCGATTGGCTGTGCAGGGCAGATGCAGCCTTTCGTGCAAGCCTGCAAATTTGCAGGGCACGTCGTTGTAAGAGCGTGGGTGGGCAAACGCATCGTGCAACCAGCGAGAAGATTGGAATGATCAAGAAGGGCTGGGCCTCCAATCAACGGGGATCACTCAAAGAATGTGTCTTCCAAACTTGAGCAGCGCACTCTGAATCGTGTTCCTGCGATTCATGAGGTGCCAACATTTTTGCAATGCCGCGATGCTTTGTCGGCTCTGACGCTCTAGCGGACGTACTGCCGCCAGCTATTGGATAACGTAGTAGGCAGCCATTGTGCTTGCTGCCTTCGATGGACAGCTAGGCCGGAAGCTCAGGAACATGTTGTGACGTGTCGTGATGTGTCGTGTATGTAAGCTTCACACAGATGGCCACGCATGGCCAGGTTCGAGACAAGCCGAATTGCCTGAGATGGCATACGCTGTCCTGAGCGTTCTTTTCTTGGCGTTGGGGCCCTTGGCTGGACCCTCAGCATGTGCTGCATTTGTATCTGCTCAACATGTTACACATTGGGATGAGATTTGGGTAAGGCTTTGGTATGAAGTCACACACGTTTGCCTTTGTGAGGCGCTGGCCGCCGCTCCTCAGAAGGAACTGACTGTTGATAGGTGCTGATGGAAGTGCCAGAACTGCGGTTTATTTTGGCCGCAGGCTCGCACAAGCCTGCGGCAAGTGGCACATGAGGCCTGATGCCCCTGGAAATCAGGTCTGTTACTTGTGGCAGGCTGCCACGCTTAAGCCGTGCCATGCAGGCGCACTCGGTTGCCAATCCTGGCGCCCTCGGCCCTCCAAGGAAAAGTCGAAGCCTGTTCAGTTTCTTTTGCTAAGAGACCCTGAGAGGCTTTTTGGACGCAGCTTCCATGATGCCCCGGTTGGCAATGGGGATTGGGTGCTCCCGGCGTGGATATGCCTTGAGGAAAAGTGCCCTCGCAACATGTCAAGGTGAATCATAAGCAGAAGATCTTTGTAATCGGCGACATGGATCCAACTGCACCTTACCCAAAGAGCCAGCGTTGCATTTGTATTCTGCATGATTTCACGTGTTGACAGCAAGGCGCCGATGGATCGCCTGGACGGGGAAGCGCAACATGCGTCAGTCACTGGCGCAAAGCCTGGGCCCTCCGGCAGACCTTTCAGTGGAAGTGCCATGCTCATGTCTTTTTGGAGGCCAGCTGCGCCTGCTGGCGAGAGGCTGCCGCTGCTTGAAGACGGCACTCCGCCCATGGCGCCTGATCCCTCGCAGCAGTTGAAGTGATAGTAAATAGTAGTAGTAGCGTGCTGTATGGACTCGCAGCAAGATCCAGCAAGCAGTGCGAGCAGCGGTATCACTGCAAGGACTGGATGCCATCTAAGAAGATCAGGCGCAGCATCTAAGAGAGCGCAAGCCTTCCGTCTATCGTACCTGTGCAAATTCAGGCAGAGAACTTTTCCGCAGCAGCCGCCGAGAGGCTCCAGCTTATCAATCTTCACCTTGCTTGAGAATATTCACAGTGTGTTGACCGCCATGCAAGAGGCAACAGCGGTGTCGGTCTTTCCGGCTGTTTTTGCTCATCTGCCTACTCTCGTTCACCATGTGAATTCGAAGGGGCACTTGATTTGCGCAGGCGAGGGCGGTGGGCTGGATAATCCGGCTGGTGCATCGCCACTGATCAACATGGTACGCATCTCATGTGGATCTTTTCCCCGAACGAAGGGCCTCAGTTTCAAAGTTGAGAGTCTGTGGGGTTGGTGGGCTGGAAGTTTGGCTGGAATCTCTTGACGATGTTTTGAGGGAGCCCTTGAAAAAGTGGCAGCTCACGCGTCCTAATCAGTCGAAACCAAGCTTACTAGATCCTCGTAACTTGGTCATGTGTTAACAGTAGCAACAACAGGGATTGAGGGGTCAGGGTCGTAGCTGTTATCGTTTGACCCTCGGGTCGGGCTTGGCTTGTCGCGCTGAGAGGAGGTTTTGAGACGAGGTCGCAAGAAGATGTTGAGATGGGGGTCCTGGAGCAGAGGTCGGGAGACAATCCTGGATGAGGTCAGTGTAGAGGTCCCAAAGAGAAGATGTTGAAGAAGTCACGAGAGGAAGTCCTGCAAGAGGTCGGGTCACATGAGGAGATTGCTATACTGAGCGAATGTGAACGAACACATTTGGGTTGGTGTCTCCTATCAGGTTTGATTTCTTCCTCTTCTTGAAAATTGAGGATGACATGTTCTCATCACGGTCGACCCAGGAAAAGCGTCGCCTCATAGGCAAGCCTGATCGCCTCCGGCCGAAGATTGGCCCTCCAGCTACTCATATGCAGACAATTTGGGCGCATGCTGTCGCGATTCTCAATTTGTTGCAGGTTAAAGTTGTGCATCCAGAGCTCGAAAGTGTTTGGCACGCGTTTTCAAGGTTGTCGGCAGCCTGAAGCGTGAACTGTTTGACGATCCAGCGTCAAATTATCCTTTGATGGCCCCAAAGGACAGATTACAAGCTCAACGTTCTGGATGTTGAGAGTGCTGTTGCTTTGCGAAGGATCGGCTGGCCAGCGGAGAGGTCGAGGTTCAATTTGCTGCTGCAAGCAAGCTATGCAAGCTCATGTTCATCACGGACTCTTTGTGTTGCCCTTGCCGTAGGCGGTGGCAACAGTTGATCGAGTTCCTGCATATCTGTCAAGGCAAGCGGCATGAATCCCCCGAAGACAATGGGGAATGAGGTGGCTTTCGAGTGCAGATTTTCCGTTGTGCAGCACTGTTCGACAGGTATTTGGAGCAACGCGTGGCTTATCTACAGTTCTACCGTTCTACCTGTTTCTACCACCCTCAGTGTTTGGGAGTTCAGTCTTCTCTGATTTGATCACGGTGGCGACATGTCGGATAACTTCTTCCCAAGCCATGCTAGAGTTCTTCCTTGGTGTGCTTGCAGACGCGCAGGCTTGCTCAAGGTTCTGAAGGTTTTAGATCCTACGAGGCGTTTATACGGAACCTGGATCTTCCTGCAGATATTTAAGAAGACTTCTATTCAAAACGTTCCGTGCCTTTCGAGTCCTCATCACCTTCACCGTAACCATCAGAACAATAATAATAAACAACAATCATGATCATGAGTCATCCTGGTCATCGTCGTCACCATCACCAGCAGAACAAGAACAACAATAAGACCAACCATCATCCCCATCATCATCGCCATTGTCGTCGGCATCATCATCATCATCATCACCATCATCACCATTATCATTGCCATCACTATCAGCACCGCCATCATCATTGTCATCTTCATCGTCGCTTTTGTTGTCGTGCTTTACATGGACAGCAGAGAAGACATCGCCCACCTGTCAACGTGGATTGGATGACGTCCACGGCGTAGGTAGAATCCTTCCCAGGTGAACTTGGACCAGCGACGGCTTGCGCAGAAACGCTTGGAGGAGGAGCCAAGTCCTACGTCCTGCATTATGCTGCAAAAGACATGGAACACGATGCCTTGCGATGCCGTGATACCAGGAGTGGGAGCGTGCGGATGTCAACAAAGATGGTGTCGTGTCCAATGAGGAGTTCAGCCTTGAACTTCACGACAGGCGGGACGCTGCACATAATTAGATCAATCTCCTTGTCTACTATTTGGTACGACTGGCACTCTTTGTACACCTCAGCGAGGCAACGGTAAGCTGGGGACAGCATTTTTGAAAAAGCTTGGGAAACAGTAAAACTCAGTGGCTACTCAGTGGCTTTCGGGTTCCCGCTCGAGGAAGTGTGTGCTGGACTCCAAAGCAAGTGCTTGTCAGGATTGTGCACATGATAGTTTGCAGTAGGCATCATTAGGCACTTCTTGGCTCAGCTGTCTCTGAAGGCAAGGCAAGTCTGCAGACGAAATTGAGCGCCTTTGGCAACGCTACCATCAGTCGACCCTCAGTTCCTTCCACGTGCCAGTCCGTACTGGTAAAAAGCAGAGACCAGGTCAGAAGACGAGTTCATGACCAAATCGGAGTTTCTGCGACTGGCACGAACAGGCCATGCAATTGCCAAATTTCAGATTGTCCTGTCAAATATGACTTGTACAAGTTTGCGACATGAGATTGAGGTTATGACCTCGGCACCATCTCCAGAAACGATGTTTCAACCATGATGACTCCAGAGAACATGAAAGGCTCTGTTGCTCAGACGTCGCAGTTCCTGCATTTTCTGGATGAACGGCTTCGCAGGCCTTGGCTACTGGGGTTCCGGAGCAACATGCCCCGCAGGAGCATACGCTTCGCTCTTATGCCACTCCCTTGCTGCATTCGCTGTCATACGAACACCTGACTACACAGACAAGGTGACAGGCGTTCAAATCAAGAAGATGAAGGAGACGGCTGGCTGGTGTAATGCCTTGCATGTTGAAAGATATCGACATGTTGAAGGCGCTTCCGTCTCCTTCGGTCGATGACAGCGGAGTCAACGCGTTGAAATTCCAATGCAGTGATGGCACCAAGGCCCTTCAGCAGAAGCATACGTTCGCGCGGCTTACTGTAAAATCTCGTCAGTCAGCAGAAAATGACGAGAAGATTTGAAGATTGATGGCCCAGGGGGTTCCTGGCCTGTCCGCTGAAGGTTCAGACTGCAGAGGGTCCCGATGGAGAGTGGTCCAACTGGACCCAGTGCCCCACAGGTGGCACATTTTGTTGCCCACGCTGTTTCTCTATTCTCTCTTGTGCTGTGTATTCTTGTTCCCTCTGCCTGTTTCCTTTTAGGATACAGTTCTTCTCGTTGTCCGTGTTTGCAGGTCAAGCAGTTTACAGCTTCCGGTCCCAGGGCCGTCCGCCCAGGTGCGATGGCCAAGTAAACGGTCACATGAGCTTTGTTCTTTGATTTGGGGGGAGGAACGGCCTGGACAATGCCGGCATCGCCGGATTGGAGTTTAGCTGCCGACCCTTGAGCTAGATTTTTGGCAGTGAGACAGAAGCTATCTAGTCAAGTTTTTGTTGTGAATACTGTCGCTCACGTGCTTAAAGGAGCTTATGACCTCAGCGCAGTCTCCAAGCTCAGCCTTGCCAACGCCGAGGCTGGGCCAGTTGCCGCGTGATGTTTTTGAAGTGGGTCTGCAAGAACTGCCTACACAGTTGCTAGATGCATTTTGTGTTCAGATTTGTCCTTTCGCTGCCTCACTTTTGGCTTTTCATGACGGGGTTTGGCGGCTGAATCTAGAGGTCAAAGCTGATCTGACATATCTGACGCTCCTTACATTCGTTTGCGGTGCAGGCTGCTTGGTCCGAAGAACTTCGATGCCCACCTGGGGAGACGGTCTGTGGAGCCCAGGCAAACTTGGTACAGGCACTCACGCTCTCGTGCATGCATGTGAGCATGATGCACTATGCCTTCGAGCAGCTCTTGAAGCAGGGCAGTGCTGCACTGCTTCTTCAGTTGCATACCAAAGCCAAGCGGTGTTGCATGTTGATGCAGGATGCATCTGACAACATGGGAGTGGCAGACCTGCGGATGTATTGCATCTCGCATTTCAACAGGTGCACAGCTGCCTTCTCAAGTGCCATTATGGCTTTGCGAGGTTGCCATTCGCCCGTGGACTGTTCTCAGATCTGCTCCAATGCGCAGACGGGCATCAAACTGGTCAAGCCATGAGCTTATACTTCTCGAATGCAAAATCCTGAAGCAAGTTTGTTGTCCAGGTGCAGGGCTTGCAGAAAGGCTGCTGAAAACGCAGGATGACGGCAAAAGCTCTGAGAACAGATCGCAGGAGAAAAAGTGTGAAAGAGAAGGTCTTTTGTCCGCTTCTTGGTCTGCTCACTGCCAAGCTGAGGGGCTCATATCGGCCACCGGCTGATATTTCTGGGAACCGGCTCAGTGCTTTTTCAGGGGTTCGATCCCTTAACTTCCGGCCAACGTCATCCAGACTGCTCAGTTTTTGTGATTTTGTTGGCCGCCAGCCTAGATCACATCAAGTTTTTCAGCGAAGAACGTGTAAAACGTCACTCTTTCGTTGCACTCTGCGTATGCACCGCGCGCCATACTCCAAGATCTTTAGAAGCCAGACCTGCTCTTAAAGGATTGGCCCTCCCCAATCGACCATGTTAAGCGTTGCGGCCAAACAAACAGCATATGCCTGCGAAGGAACTGAGGGTTTGCAACGCAGAGCGGCACAGGGGAGAGTTAGAGAGGGTTCCTCATGTTGCCATGTGTTGCCGTCTCTCAGATAGCTTGCCTGTGGGATGCCAGGGTTTCCGAGTCCAAGAAGCAGTTTCAAAATGGATTCAAGTCGTTCAGCACATTAGCCCATGCGACGGGACTAGGAAGGTTTCTATTACGCTGACATCAGGAGGCGGAAGGATCACTCACAGATCATTCCAGTTGTTTTGGATGCCTCTTGGCCCAGAGGCCTCGGCGAGTCAAATGCATCATGATGAGTATATTTGCCTCCTGTGCAGGTGCGTACCCGGATCCTTGAGACTTTTGCAGGGATTCCGGACTGCAGTGTAGGAGGTCCCGTGCCGGACTTCTTCCAGCGCAGCTGGGCTGCATCTGCACAACAAGTACTTCCTGGAAACTGTTTGAAGCTGGTTGAAGCGAAGGAATGGGTCGAACACACTTCTGCTTGGTTCCACGTGGCTCCTCTGACCCGGACTTAGACGTACAAAGTAGCATGATGTAGCATGCAGCAGTTTGAACGAGAACAGCGGCTCTGAACTATTGAGGCATGGACCATTCACCTCTACGAGAGCTTCTTCTTCGGTTGTGCCTCCCTCATCAGCTGTGCAGCTGTGCACTTGTCAGTTCTTGTGTGTTTAACGCTGTTTGAGGCGAATAGTCGAACTTTCATGGGTGAAATACCAGGCATCCCAGTAATCCTCTCAGACTTCTTGGATGTGCCCTTCCAGAACGTCGTAGACTGGCCAGCTCTGACCTCAAACTCCCAGAGAGAGAGTCTGGGGGTGTACGCCCGGGGAGTAGTAGTACTCCCTCTAGCCCGCAAAGAAAGAAAGAGCTACTGGGAGCTGGATCTTCTGAGGCTCTCAGCATCAAGTGGCCCGAGGACCAGGTTGGCCCCGAGCTTCTGAGGTACCTGCGAAGCATTCCGCTGGAGCGCATCGCTGCCATGAAGCGGCGACTCGAGGAGGCAGCATGCTTCTTCGACTTCCACCGTGGCTGGGGCCGTAGGAGCAAAGCTGGACACCACGCGGATGCGGACGCGGATGCGGACAGCGAGTGGATTGAATGGGCCGCAGACCAGGTGGCGCTTGGGGCGGACTGTGAATATGTCCAGCATGGGGATGGACGGTCGCCACGAAGCTGTCGAAGCAGCTGCACACAGCAGCCGCGCTGCAACTCTGTAAACTTTCACCCTGGCAGTGGCTCAGCAGATTCAGGGGACTGCGTGTTGAGGAGCTGTAGAGACCCAGCACAGCCTGCACTTACAGGAGGTGCTGACGGCTGGCAAGTCTGGTCGATGGTCAATCAAACGCAACTGCAATGTTCACCCTACTATGCAATCTTCAGTCAGCTCCAGAACCGGAGGAAGAATTTGCCCTTACAGCATGGGTCGCGGCCTCACCTGCGAGCCGCTTTCAACTTTGGAGCCTTGCGCACTTGTTGTTTTTGGTCATGTGTTGTATCGTGCGATTTCGTGATGGCTGAGGCCTTTCTGGCATCAGTGACGCGATGTTGGAAAGCAGCGGCCTGTCCTGCTCAGTCCGGAAATGTTCGAAAGAAGATGGTGCGGCCGGCGGCTGGCCACGTGGTCCGTGATGTTCTGCCGCTGCTCCACGACTCGGACATTTGCAGTGCCAATGCTGACAGACTGAGTATGACGAAGCAGCCGAAGTTATGGAACAGTCAGCTTGCCGAAGTGGTTTACAAGCAGCTCAGCCTACCTGCCTGATGGTGAAGAGAAGGAAACAGGATGCCAATTGTATCCTGTTGGCATGGAGCGCAAGTTTGTGCATGATGCTACTTGTAGATGTCGGCGGCTTCCAGAACCGGAGTTCTGCGACCTTCAGGAGTGGCAATCCGCATGCTGACGGAGTGACCTGGTCGCCACGATAGCTTGAAAGTAGATCAGCAGGCAAGTCCAGGAGGTCTACCATAGTCTACTTGCCAAGGATGCTGGCACATGATTCAAAACAAGTGAAGCAGCAGTTGCTTCCATCACGCATGCGCTGCTCTCTTGATCCCCGTTGGGGGCTTGATGCAGGCAGACAGTCAGGCCAAGCCAGACCCGCCAAGCACTTAGTGGCTTTAGAGAAAGGCCTGGACAGCCCTGCAGAACAGTAGTTTCACAATGGTTGATGACTGATGTGCATGGCACACATCCCTCGCCCAGGTACTTGATGGCTGACGCCGCGTGCCTCTCGTATGATCTCTTTGTTGCATACGTGCGACCAGGAAGAGTGATGCCTGTACGAAGGTACATTCAGAAAGACACAAGATGGCGAAACAAGCAGCGAACGCTTGTGTTCTGCAGCCGGGGAGTTACTGCGAGGCCCACTATGATTCCCCACGTTCACTGTGGGGTTCTAATTGTTTAGACTCACCGTCGCCCGCCGACATCCGCGTGCTCTTCCGTCGCGCAAACATTTCGGACGCACTCTTGTTCGCTTAAAAATCTCGCTCTCGCTCGAGACATCCTCAAAGCATCGGCGTATTGTATCGATCTTTGATCAAAACAATTGGAGACATCGCCTTTTAAGTGCTCTTGGTAGAGGGGTCCGGACGCGAACCTGTCGCGCCCCGATTTTTGAAACTTGCGCTCCCGTGCGGCACATCCTCGAACTTCCAGATTTTGCGTTTTCAAAAATTGCGCTCCCGCGTGAGACAATTCGAAATTTTCGACGTTTTGATCATATTAGTATCTTCAAAAATTGCGCTGCCGCTCGAGACGTCTTCGAAATTTTGTTAATTCATCTTCATCAAAATCGATCAAAATTACCCTCCCGTGCGAAGCATTCGGAAAGTTTTGATCATTTATCTTCAAAAATCGCGCTCTCGCTCGAGACATCCTCGAAATTTCGTCGACTTATTATCTTTAGCAAAATCGATCAAAATGACGCTCCCGTGCGGAGCATTCGGGAAAAAATGCTCATTTATGAACGATGATGTTGAGGGTTTCTATACCAATCCTATACTGAACGAACGTCGTTCGAGGTGGCAAGAGGCAGGTATTTGGCAGAGCTTTCAGGTATAGGACTGGTATAGGAT
This sequence comes from Symbiodinium pilosum, assembly GCA_905231905.1. NCBI lineage: Eukaryota > Dinophyceae > Suessiales > Symbiodiniaceae > Symbiodinium > Symbiodinium pilosum. Next base: position 49,655 of record CAJNIZ010035180.1, read on the forward strand.
TCGTCGGCATCGTCGTTCAAAAATTGATCGTTTACGCGATGGATCCTATACCAATTCTATACCAAAAATGCTCCGNNACCAAAATGCTCCGCTCAAGGTCGTCTTGTTTTGAAGAAAATCGCGCTCCCGTGCGGAGCATCTTCAACATTTTGAAGAAAATTGCGCTCCCGTGCGAAGCGTCCTGAAAATTCGGACGAAAATCGCGCTCCCGTGCGGAGCATCCTGAATTTGAATAAAATCGCGCTCCCGTGCGCAGGAGCATCCTGAAAAAATTCGTTGATTGTTCTTTTAAAAATTGCGCTCCCGTGCGGAGCGTCCTGAAAAAATCGTCGACTATTCATCAAAAATGGCGCTCCCGCGGAGCATCCTGAAAACTTTGAAGCAAACTGTCCTCCTGTGCGGAGCATCCTCAACATTTCATTGATTTTCAGAAAAAGATAAACGGGTAAATCTGCACTATAAGCTTAGTCTTGTTCAGGTGCTCCGCCTGCTTCAGAGGCCATGCAGCCCGCAGGTGGAGGCCCAATATCTCTAGGACACTTTCCATGCATGACATGTACAGTGCGGCATGTGCACCTGATAGGAATCAAGGTAGAGCATGCCAGGAATCCTGGTTACCAGGTATAACCAGCTTGAAAACCAAGGTTGAATGTGTAACTATCTTTGATTCAAGACGTGGCAGCGCCGTCCTAAGATGAAAAGGATATGTGCGCGTTGTGCATTTGATCTGCCATTCAGTTGGTTATCAGCCGTAGCCTCTGCCACTGGCAAGCTACGTGCTTCTTTGGTTCTTTCCTTTTAGTGGTCGTCCGACTTTGGCTCCCATTTCTTTGGCCTGCCTTTAACTGGACAGCTATTTTGGAGACAGCCTTCCGGCATTTATCTTGATTGTTGCTCCCATGTATTGGCTTGTACTTTGGAAGTGGCAGCGACTTATATCTTGATACGGACCCAGTTTTCTTTGCCAACGCCAAAATTACTTCACATTGTCCTCCGGAGGTTCACGATCTGGTTTGGGAATCTTTGAGGGAGGCAAGGGTAAGTAAATGAGGCAGTCAGCGTGGCATACAGCAACTGCAGGCCTGGAGCAGGGACGCGCAGAAGAAAACAAGCGAAGGCCGATTGTCGTGTAGAGAATTTTTTGGAGAGCGAGCTTGGACTTGGTTCCGATCGTGCAGCCCAAATCTTGACTACGCATAATCTTCTTGAAGTCTCTGCTACACCCGCGCCCATTGCTACCTTGCCTGAAGACGAAGCGGTAGAGGAGGTTCCGATTACCTCTGCCCCTATTGCTCACGAGGATACCCCTTTGGAGATTTCAGATTCGCCAGAGGAGATGGCAGCAGAGGAGCCGTCGTTTTCTTCCCTTATTGCTCCGCGACCTAAGGCTCGACCTTCGACGCGTCAATCTCAGCTTGATCGATCAAGGAGTCTGCCAAGAAACTCGTCAGTGCGACGCATTGCAGTGCCACCTCAGCCCCGTAGGCCAATTTTTGTAGAGGTACCGTGCGGACTCTCTTGATTCAACAGGTTGCACTCCGAAGCTAGGACGGCCGCAAGGCAGACTCATTGCTTGTGACTTCAACTGGGTCTTGAACGCGCGCAATCATCGAAGGATCGACGGCGGGAGCCCAATTCGTCAGGCCAACACTGATATTCTTGAGACGGCAGCTCGCGAGCATCCAGCCGACAGCTTGATTATTTTGTCCAAGGTTTCGTCGCCGCGTCTCATTGGAAATCTTTTGGATAGCCTGAGAAACTCTCCGAGATTGCGCTCTATGCTTCTTTACGTGGTTACCTGCCCAGAGCAGTGCGGGCCGACTGGTAAGGTTGCATTTTGCAGTGCGCTCTCCGGATCTGCAAGTGATTGGCTACTCATCGACGACGCGGTGAACATTGTCTCTGAAGCTCGCGATTGCGGTGCGAAAGCGCTTCATATTTGGGTGAGGGGACGGGGATACGCGCCGGAAGGCATCCCTTGGCGCACTGGTCTGTCGGAGTGTGGGTCGGCCATCTCAGAGCTGAGAAATCAAAAGTATTGAAGCCCTGGATTCAAGTCAAGATGTCGGATTTTGAGGCACGTAGCAGATCGAGCATGGGTGGGGCTACATTGGATAATAGTTCCTCCGGAGGCTCCATGTCAGGTCCTTTGGTTCCTGCGTCAGCCGTGAGGTTGGGCCCTGAATCCATGCAAATCTCGCCCCAGCAACTTAGCAGCTTCTTAGATTCTCCGAGCACTGCCGCAGCCAGTTCCCCACAAGCCCAAACCATGTCCCGTGTAAATGAGGCCTCGCTGCCCCAAAGTTCAAGGTCAGCTTCGGGTTCAGGATTTGTGGGCCAAGATGGTTCCAAAACATTTGTGATCAACCAAGCCGCCTTGCGCCATATCCAAGTCCTAAACATGACTACTGATCCTATGCTATTTTCAGAGGCCCTAGCTGCCCGTAGAGAAAACGCGACTGTAACGGCGCGAGCCCATCAAGCCCTTGAACAGGCCAGGCAGGAAGTCCTTCAAACACAGGACCATGCAAAGGGTTTAGTTCAACAAGCTTCCCAGGAGGTAGGGCAAATTAAAGGCCAAGCCGAAAGCATCGTAGGTCAGGCAGTTCAAGAGGTCGCCCAAGCCAGAGGCCAAGCAGCCCATGAGGTAGCACAAGCCAGAGGCCAAGCAGCCCAAGAAGTTGAATAGGCGCGAGGCCAAGCAGCCCATGAGGTAGCGCAAGCCAGGCAGCAAGCGCAAGAAGCCATAAGGCAAAGGGATCAGCGCCAAAGGTAGGTAATAACACAGGCCCATGAGGAACTCCAAAAGATCCAGGCAGCAGCGGACCTCAGGATTCATTAAATGGAGCAAGCCTTCTTCGAAGCTAAGCAAGAGCTAGAAAGGAAGAATGCGGAACTCGAAGGCTAAAGGAGAATCATAGAAGCCCTTAAGTTCGAGACAGATAATGGTACGGACCCCGCTCAGACCACCATCCTTAGCGAACAACGGTCTGGGCAAGCAACAGGTTCCTCTCCCAAGCAACCCACAAATGATTTCGAGGATAGATCAACAAGGTCTCCTTCAGAGCATTTTGTTCAGGGTACGGGTGTGGGGTCGCAGTTTCCGAAGTTGCAAATTCCAATCATTCCCGAAGAACATGCAATCCCTATCTTTACCCCGCCTGGTCCGTTCGAATTCCCAAGTGCAACTCCAGCTGCAGACCTTGACCCAACAAGTTTGAAACTCTAAGCTCAGCGTTGCAAAAGCTCGCTGCAACAGGTGGGAGCGGAGGCCTCGCTGCCCTGCCTCCCGCCGGTGCGTGATCCAGCAAAGCTCAGGGTGCTGTCAGAAATCAAAGAATCAAAGGGTAGTGGGTCGTTGGATTTGTTTGGTGGGGATCCAGGGTCGTCAGGCTCCAGCAGTAGCAGTGATTCCGGGGATCAAGGGGGTAGAGGTAGAAAGGACATTGGTGAAGGGATAGGGTCGAATAGCTTATCCAGCAGTTCATCTTCAGATTCGGAAGAAGACCCGTATAAGAAGGAAAAGAAGTTGATGAGGGTAAAGGGTTATGATACCTTGAAGATTCCAGCGATTCCTTCTGCAGAAGCCAGGGGCTTTCGCAATGCAATCTTCAGCGCCATCGCCAAAAAGGGATGAGTCTAAGATTTTGGAATGGATTGGCGCCGCCCAACATGCCCATGACCAGCATGACTTCATGGCTTCTGGAAAGTACCCGTTGTTCCATGGTATCCTTGGCCATAGACTACTTGAACTTTGCTGCAAGGGGCCCGCCTTAGCCTAGACTTCCAACTGCTGCAAGAAAATGCACAAAAGGTAGGCAAGCAACCCAAAGGTAGACTGCTTTTATGGCATGTGTTCCAAAGGTTCAAGATGGATAAGGAGAAGGGTGCAGCATTAACGCAGCATCATCTCCTCTCACTTGCGCTTCCCGGCAATGATGTCAAAGCGCTTGAGGAATTCCGCCCAAGGTTCAAGTACATTTGGGAGGCCTTAGAAGTTGCGGAGCGTCCCACTGAGGCCAGCATTAGGTCCCTTTTGTTTGAGCAGTTAAAAGCCACCCTAACATGCAACTTCACATTGATCGTTTCCGCAATGCATCCTCGCAGCCCGGCAAAAGAACATGGAAGTGGTTGTATACCAATATGTGTGACGTAATTGAAATCAGCCAGCTCGAGGATAATGCAGATGCCATCGACAAAGCATTGCGTCCGAAAGGTCAGGCAAACGCCAATGCGGCCCCAAAGGCGGAAGGCGAGAGCGCTAAGACGAAGAAGGTAAAGGAGAAGGAGAAACGGGAAAAAGAAGAAAAGGAGAAAAAGGAAAAGGAGAAGAAAGAGAAGAAGAAGGAAAGGGAAAAGGCCAAGAAGGAGAAGAAGAAAGCGGCGAAGCAAGCCCAGGAAGAAGCCGAAGCATCCGCCGCAGCAGCACCGCCAAAAGGCAAAGGCAATGGCAAGGCCCCACGCACTCCCAAAACCAAAGAGGCGAAGGCCAAGCTGACATGCGTGTTCTGGGCCTATGATGCGTGCGCAGCAGGTGATAAATGCGAGTACAGAAAGCACAAGAATAACATTCCCCAACAGCAGATACGCTTAAGGGGTCTATAATCTGTAAGCAAAGG
>CAJNIZ010035180.1:54373-69210 GCA_905231905.1 Symbiodinium pilosum
TGTGCTTGCGCAGAAGCTTGCCCGATGCGCAGCTTAACACAATTTAGCCCTTGCTTAAACACCCACCTCTTCCATGTGTGCTTGCGCAGCAGCTTCCCTGATGCGCGACTTAACATAATTTAGCCCTTGCTTAAGCACCCGCCTCTTCCATGTGTCCCATTGAAAAGAAGGACTTGGAACAGCCTCAGATTACTTTGGCGTCTTCAGGGTTACCTCTGCTAATTGCCTCCTTTCCAGAACTTCTTGCTCTAAAGTGCCTCTTCTGCCCTACATGATGTGTTGCCCTCGCAGCATTGCCGCGGAAATCCGCTTGATGGCTATGTGACGTTACACAGCCAAACTACCAACAAGTCTGGATTAGCAACTTGATACTGATTGGATGGTTCTTCGCAAGGTTCGTAAGGCGTAGCTAGCAGCGGAAAAAACATACGCGGTGCCCCAAACCACGTAAGCTTCCGCTGGAGTGGCTTGTGTTTTGGCAGGGGCGGCGTTTGCATCAACTATCCAATCCTGCGAGGCAATCAATCCTGGGGAGGGCCTAGCTGCCCAATCTGGCAAAATGTGTTGAAAAACGGACCCAAGTCCTGTGCCTCGCAAAAAGGGCCCAGGTTCCTGGGCTGCCCTAGCCAGAATACTAAGCCTGGGTCCATTTTTACTGAGCCTGGCCCATTTTTCCTGGCTCTCGCCCCCAGCCTCAACTGACCTCAACAATCCGAAAGCATTTGAACCGAGCAAGCCGAAACCTAAGAAAGAGTCCCGCTTTCCAAGGTGGTGTTTTTCAAAAGGTGTTCGCGACAGTGATGACGGCAATGGCCATGTTGGACCCATGTTCTTCAATCAATGCATCGTCCAGTCCTGTTACGGGTAGTGACGGTGCAACATTTGTCATGGAATTCTTTGTGGATAGAGACGCAGGTAGAAACCTAATCTCAAAAAGGGTTTGCCTGAAGAAGTTCGCTCGCGTTTCGCCGATGCCCCGGAGAAGCTTAGGTTTTCCACAGGTGGCGGTCCGCGTTCAGGTACCAAAGCCGTTCGCGTGAAAAGTGAGTCCCTAGGAGAGAACTACTTCTACTCCATGAATCAGTGTCCTCCCGCAAGCGAACCAGCGTAGGAAACCGTTAGTGTGGATGCCAGACGAGTTGCCTTACTTTGTCAAACCGCATAGGGTTGGGGATTTGAGCTTGCGTTGTCCAGCCTCAGCTAAGATGCCTGTAGACGGGTTGAAGAAAATGTTCCGATGATCCAGGAAAGAGTCACTTGCGGAGGCCTTCCTGCTGCCCCATTAAATGGAAGCTCCTCTAAAGGCCCGGTACCTGAAGAGCATGATACGCTAGAAGGCCTGAATCTAGACGGTGATCCTCCGGCGCCTCCCGAACCTTCAGCTTCTTCTTCCGACCTGATTCTTGAGAACATCCGAAGGCGACGCGCCGCAAAAGAAGCAGCAAGACCAGCAGACCCGAGGGATCCTGAAGGCCCAGCAGCCCGGGAACCCGTAGGTTTAAGGTTTAAGCCAGACCCGTCATTGCCCAAGTTTGGTAAAGATGATGAGCTCTCAACCTGCGATGCGCCAATCGATAGCGATGATGATCACCAGTGGACGACTGACCTTCGCGAAAGGTTGATTGCAGCGTCCAAGGCCCTAAACCGTCAGATGACGCACTTCCCCAGAAACAGGTATTGCGAAATCTGCAGACGTGCAAAGATGACTGGCAGGGTACATAGGGCTAGGACTAGAGAGGGCCCCGAAGAAACTCCTCCATTACGTTATGGGCATCGGCTTAGGGTTGATCACACCATCCTAGGGCAGGATCGGAAGGTGAACAAGCTTGCCTCATTGCGTACGATGAGTACAGCGGTTGCGTGTCACCGCTCCATCGAATACTTCTGCACCGCCAGATCCTTTACAACTCCTGTGCCCGTGCGCCCAAACGATACCCCGACAACCATCGCTTACCAAGACGGCAAATCATGTTACGAGGCCGCAAATGGCGGAAAAGCCTTTGATGGTCGTAGGATTCCTCTAGGGGCCTTGGTGTATTACAAGCCTCCAAATCACAAAGATCCCCCCGTTTCAGTCAAGGACATTCCCAGGGATCTTTTGTGGTTGGCGTTTGGATTTGGGATTCAAGTTCAGGGGTGTGCGCCTGGTTTTGGATTACGAAGCGTTGAGGACCGATGCAAAATGCTGCGGAAGACCCATACAAGTTCATGCAACAGAGATGGCGGCCCCTGACACATTCATTTTTCCCATGCGCGAGGCCTTGAGTGAAAAGCTAGCGTTGTTCAGACCCACAGCGGACCTGAAACCGTTGGATACTAGGGAAGCATTGCCTTTCCAAAAAGGGGCGCCTGAGGCGATACCTAGAGTTCGGCGTACATATGTTACCTTAGAGCGGGCTATCAAGTTTGGGAAAACGGTTGGTTGCAAGAGTTGTGATAGAATAGCTGAGGGTGTAAAGCATTCAGATGCATGTCATGAGCGTTTCCGCAAACTACTGGAAGATGGAGCCTTGGCAAGGGAGACGGGGGCGAGCGTCCGCCCCACAGAACCACCGCCTGCAGCTCCTTCCTACATTCCAGATCCACCAGTGCCCGGAGCCGCCGGGAAAGTGTCCCCTTGAGGCCCAAGCTGCCCCAAGCTGCTCAGGGGATAGCGCAAAGCATCGTTCGGGAGAGCGCAAGTTGGATTCTTGGGAATTTGATAAGGAGAAGGTAGCTTGGAAACGTGTTCATGTCAAACCACGCAAACGTTTGTGCACCCGGTAGGTAGATCTTGCCCTCTCCAATCGGGTATGATTTCTCCAGCAAGAGAGACTTCATGGAAGTGCAGAGGCCGCGCGTCAATATGCAGTGACAATTGGCAAGACAAAAAGCCCGAATAGGAGAATTTCCTCAAAGACTTGGGTTGGTGCAACGTGGTTTTTAAGGTAAGGTTGAGGTTGCCCAGGCGGAGCTGGGTACAATGAAAGCAAACGTTTCGGAGCAATTGCGTAGATCGCCTGCCAAGGGGGCCGTGGCAGTTGCATCAATTCTTCAAGACGTCGAAGAAACGCATCCCGAGTGCAAGGCAGTAAGAAGCCACAAAGGCTGTGAAGCAAGTGCCGTAAGGGTTGCCATATCGCAATACAAGTTGGTAGCGAAACGATGTTTGAGTTTTGTTGTGATGAAAGTTCTACTTTGGGCCAAGTGAACGAAGGGCTTGGAATCAATAAATTCAGGTTAACCGAAGAGAATTCGGACATCTCCAATCCGCAGCAAGTGGAACCCCTCAAGAAACTTGTTCAGCTGTTCCCTGGCTGTGACCTGTGGGTTTCAATCCCATGCGGTCCTTGGGGCAATTGGCAAGCGATGAATGAGCGCAGGTGGGGAAGAAAGTTTAAGGGTAGATTGAAAAAGCAGAGGGATCGATCACGCAGAATCCTTCAGAATTTCATAGCCGTGGCGCTTGCTGAAATAGTGTTGAGCCAAGGGGGTCATGTTGCCTTCGAGTGGCCGAAGAGTGCGTTGGGCTGGGCTCTACCAGAGCTAACTTCCTTTGTCAAGCGTCATAATCTGTACGAAGCACGAACAGATGGATGCGCGTATGGCTTGTGCGACAAGGACGGTGTGCCACACTTGAAGCCGTGGCGTGTCGTCACGTCTACTTGGAGGTTAGCCCAGAACCTGGACGCCAAGCGCTGTCAGCATGGGCCTGGTTTCCAGCATAGCAGGGTCGAAGGAAGCAAGACAAGCAAAACAGCTCTCTACCCTAAGTCAATGGCTTCTACTATCGCAAGCAGCCTGTGCTCTAAGGTTTCAGCAGAGTGCCCTGCAGGGCCTGTCACTACCTTTGTTCAATCTTCCCACAATCAGCGTGTTCAGGATGATTCCATCTATGCCGGGATTCATCACCTCATAGACCGCAAAGATTGGCGCAAGCATCCGGGGGTGCAAGAGTGCAGTGATGGGGAGGCTCGGGACCTGATGTCAAACACACCTGGGACTTCGCTGAGGTCGTTCCCAGAAAGGCATTCATGTCCCGTGGGTCGTCTCATGACCTTCCTGAGCATTAAGCATTGGAAGACGCCTGAGCTCAGAAAGCTCAAGGCGAGGATCCTGTTTAGAGGAGATGATATAAGAGACTAGTCAAACAACCTTGCAATACTGCAGGAACTCAAGGTGAGCCCAGCAAGCATCACAGGCATCAATTTCAATCTTGCGTACGACGCGGCTAAAGGTCACAAGTCGACCCAGAGTGACGTGATCGAGGCCTACACCTAAAGCGAGTTGAACACGAAAGTGCCAACATGGGTTGAATTGCCTGTTGAGTTAACCCCAAAAAGAAGTCCAGCGTATTGAAAGACCATGCGTGCGTTTAAAGAGGGCTTTATACGGCAATCCAGAGTCAGGGTTCCACTGGAACTCCAGGTTCCGGGCGGTCGTAGAGGGGATGGGCGGGGAGCACTGTGAGCTCTTTCAGAGCTCATATTACTTCCCAAAGAGCCGTTTACTCCTCACGCACTTTGTTGATGATATAATATTATCAGGGCCAGAGCACGCTCACGATGCTTTCTGGGCTGAGCTTCAATCTCATTTAGAGATTGAGCCACCAACCTTGGTGGATCGGGTACTATATAGGAAGGAGGCATCTCTTTGAGAGGACCCAGAATGGCAGTGTTATGCGGCATGATTCGGCCATGACATGACAGATTGTGCAGCGAACGCATGCAGTCTGTACGAGGAACTATCTGGCCGCATTCTGAAACCTGCCTCCACTTCGTTCGTACCAGATGGTAGCCTGTTGGCAACTGACTGGCCGGGGCTTCCAAAGTACTCATGAAAACACTCTGTTTAGCTAGGCTGTCTCGTCCTGATTTGACGGACCTCACAAGACGCGTGACTAAGTGGTCAAAACTTCACAGCTAAATGTCTTACTTAAAGGGCGCCCCTAACCTCTCGATAGTTCATCAGATAGGAGACCCCTTCGAACAGCTTCACTTGAGCCTTTACACCGACGCCGATCACTCAGGTGATGTCGAGCATGCGCAGTCAGCTAGTGGGATGATATTATGCTTAGAGGGTGAGAGTGAGAAGTCTTATTGGCCTCTAACTTGGGGTAGTAAGAAGCAAACAGCAACAAGCCGTAGCACCACAGAAGCTGAAATCATCTCACTCTGCACCGGCATTTTCGGAGACGCGTTACCGGCCCAAGAGTTTCTCGAAGAGCTGGCAAACAGAGAGGTCAAGTTGGTGTGTCGCCAGGACAAAACTGCAGTCATTCAGATCGCCCATGCTGGATACTCTCCGAAATTGAGACACGTCAGCAAAACTCACCGGGTCAACCTCTCATCTCTCTACGAGGTGTTCGAGCAAGATCTGTTCATCCACTTGCAATACATCAACACGGAGTTGCAAAAGGCAGACGTGTTCACAACAAAGGCTCTCCAGCCTGCGAAGTTTCCTTCAGCACTGAAGCTACTCCGAACGGAGTGAAAGCACCTCACGAGCCGTATGCCTGGGTTTAGGTTCCCCATCAGCAGAGAGGTCTTGCTGCCCGGATTCTGGTGAATCTTAATAGGGATTTGGCATGCATGTCAAGCGAAGGGGAGAAGAAAATATACGGGTAAATCTGCACTATAGGCTTAGTCTTGTTCAGGTATTCCGCATGCTTCGGAGGCCATGCAGCCCGCAGGTGGAGGCCCCGTATCTTTAGGACACTTTCCATGCATGACATGTACAGTGCGGCATGTGCACCTGGTAGGAATCAAGGTAGAGCATGCTAGAAATCCTGGTGACCAGGTATAACCAGCTTGAAAACCAAGCTTGCATGTGTAACTAACTTTGGCTCAAGACTTGGCAGCGCCGCCCTAATTAAGATAAAAAGGATTTGTGCACGCTGTGCATGTGATCAGACATTCAGTTTTTTCGATCAGAAATGGCGCTCCCGTGCGGAGCATTCTGAAATGTTTGATGAAAATTCGGTCGGTTTTTCATTACATATGTATGAATATACATACATACATACATACATACATACATACATACATTCATGCATACATACATACATACATGCATACATACATACGTACATGCATATGAATATACATACATACATACATACATACATACATACGTACGTACGTACATACATACATCCATCCATCCATCCATCCATCCATGCATGCATGCATACTTACACGCAGGCATACATACATGCATATGTACATGCATGCACGCACGCATCCATACATACGTACATACGGGCCCCTCGAAGGGTCAGAATGTTTCATGTTAAGCCTGGGCCTCTCGAGGGGTCAAAATGTTTCATGTTAAGCTTGGGCCCCTCGAAGGGTCAGAATGTTTGATGTTAAGCCTGGGCCCATTGAGGGGTCAAATCGTTTGATATGTTGGTCCCGGGCCTCTCGAGGGGTCAGAATTTTTGATGTTTATCTTGGGCCCCTTGAGAGGCCCGAATGGTTGATGTTAAGCCCGGGCCCTTCGAGGGGTCAGAACGTTTGATGTTGATCCTGCCCCCCTCCAAGGGTCAGAATGTCTGATGTAAAGCCTGGGCCCCTTGAAGGGTCAGAACATTTGATGTTGGCCTTGGGCCCTTCGAGGGGTCAGAATGTTCAATGTTAAGCCTGGGCCTTGCGAGGGGTCAAAATGTTTGATGTTAAGCGTGGGCCTTTCGAGGGGTCAGAACGTTTGATGTTGGTCCTGGGCCCCTCGAGGATCAGAACATTTGATGTTGGTCCTGGGCCCCTCGAGGGATCAGAACATTTGATGTTGGTCCTGGGCCCCTCGAGCGGTCAGAATGTTCTATGTTTATCTTGGGCCCCTTGAGGGGTCAAAATGTTTGATGTTAAGCCTGTTAAGTTTCACACTCGCGCAACATGCCTTTGCACCGTTCCGGATGATAGTTTCGCTTTCTTATCTTCTGTTTACTCCCGTCTTTGTATGGGCGACAGCATTATTATTTCGTCTCACTTAGATTCAGGTTAAACTTCACATGTGGGGTTCTCCGGTCCTTTAATTTTGGCATGTTTTGAAGCCCGCAGCACAACTGTGAACGTGCGAGCAGAAACATGATTGGGAGAGGCACAACTTCATCGGTCCCATTATGTTGGCCTCAAGATCCTCAGGCGGTGCAAACGTAAGGCATTCAAGCTTATCAAGGCGATAAATCCCGCACTTGAGAGGGGAGTGGGCTAATCGTGCCTTGACCTGGCCGAGGCAGGCGCACATGATCATGATTTGACGCGAAAGGTTGTAGGAAGCTGTCAGCCCGGCGGTCACAGAGCCAGGAAGCTACCCTTAGCAGCTTGTCGCACACCCTCACGTCTATTCGTTTTGTTGATGATGACCTTATTATGCCAGCAGTCCCTTGATTGATGGCAGGTTCCGCCACTTGTGCGATGACCTCCGCAAGCTGATGCCCCATCACAAATCGGTTGGTCTTGCCAAGTTGTTGCTGGTGTGATGGCCATGCACGTCGCATGCCTTGATGTGGCCAGGAGCCAAAGTTTGAGAAACGCTCCAACTTCAATGAGATCAACGAGGTCAGGCAGTCGAGTGGTGACAAGCAGCCGTCTGACAATAACCTCACTTCTCATGCAGATATGCGAGCTGAAGAACTGCAACAATGTGGTCTTCTTTGAAGCTCGCAAAAGAGAAGACTTGCGCCCCTTCTGGCTGGTTCATGGCTTGTGTCGATTTTGGTTTCAGCTCATGCAGAACTCGATCTCCAAGCACCGGCTCAGACACCTAGATCTCAGACACTGAAAATCAGTGAAAGACATCCGTCCTCTCCTATGCCAATCCCTATCTGCATGCTCAACATGGTCATGCTACACCGCTCTTTGCATGCAGGCAATATCATCAATGTATTCTTGGACTTGCACGTGTCATGCCATACATACAGGCTAGAAAGTGCCATGCATAGGTTTCCACGCGCTGGCAAACAGCTCTCCTGGGAAATCTTGTCGCGTTCAGTTGCTGCTATGGTGGAGAAATGGAACATCAAAGTGCAGCTGGCCATGACGGGGGAATCCTTGACGGACATTGTGCTACAATCAACTGACACCTTGCCACATGACCAAACAGACTTACAGAGATTTGCTGGCTCTCACTCCTGTAATTTTTGAGAGGCTTGATTTGCGCTCGGAAATCAAGAAGAGCGCGCAGTTGACAAAGCCCTTCCGCTTGTCCTTGGAGGCTGTCGCAGCCAATGCAGACAGCATCTAAAGCTAAAGGAGCTAAACTGAGAGTCATAATTGCTGCGTTCTCTCCTTAGCTACCCGTCAGGGAAAGCCGCTGAGAGGCAGCGGCACCCTTGAAGATTCCGGACTCTCGCAAGGCGCCAACAACTTAAGGCTAGAATCCAGTTTTTGCATGGCCTGTCCCAAAGGTGCTACAGTTGATTTGGTTCGACTGGGCCTACCCGGCTGGACCCGAATCTGCCACAGCGATGCGCAAACCCAGGAAACGGACGGTGGCAGTTTACTTTGGGATCTGCCCTTTAAGGAGGCGCTGGGTTTGGCTGCCGCTGCTACCAAGGTGCGGATACAGCAACGTGATTGCCCAGACATAGTCGTGGAAAGCCTTCCAGGAAGCTATCCGATTGCCGACCTGCGCGCTGGTCAGCCAATTGGCTATCGAAAAGCACTGACACGGGAGGACGTCCGCAGTTCGTGGTTGGTCCCTCCAGGTTGCTCACCGGAGTTGGTGCCGGACAAACTGTGGCATACAGGGAATCATTGGCATCGCAAGAATCATGACAACCTGGCGGTCAAAATCTATCACTGCTGTGACAATGGCAGCGGTGTCCACTGGGATGTGGATTTCTGTGGCTGGAATGTTTCAGATCCAACAGATTTGGAGTTGTACATAGACGTTGAGTGACATGATGAACCACTCAACCCTTCCTCATGCGACGCAATCAAAGAATAGGAGATGCTTGCCCCAAACCTGAAACGACAGTTTAGGAAGTGCTAATGGTCAAAAAACCTAGCATCCGAAATGTGCCTTGTACCTGCCAGGTATTTATGGGTTGGAAGAGTCCCTTCTGGTCCGACGTTCAAGTTTCAGGCCCGCGGCCTTGCTTTAGACACCGGTTTCGCAGCGGAGAGATCATCCCTCAAGCTTTGCTACCAAGTGGGCGATGAGGGACGGAAGAAAGGTAGGAGGTACAGCTCCTGAAGACCTTTCGAAGGTTGCAAATGCCAGTATTTGAGAAGAATGTCACACGCTGTAATTTGCAGGATCAGCCTCATGAAAGTTGCAGTATCTGCAACAACCTTTCCAGAGCTTCAAATGCTCCAGTACTTGCAGTACCTCCAGGTTTGAAGGATTTAAAAACCCTGCCAATTGCGGTATCCTCGACCTTGGAAGAACTTCAAACGCTGAATAGCCATATCTTTAAGACCTTCAGATGCTGTCAATGGCAGTATCTGCCCACATGATTTCATCGATCGATCTTTGCAAACTACACGCTCAAGCCCTTGATTTTGCGCAGACGACCTGTTGGAGTACCTGCAGGCTTTCCTCTAGTTTGACTGAAGTCCTGTTTGTAGCAATCGTTGCGTGAAAGTTTTTGCCGATCTCCATGAAAAAACATGTTGTAGACGCGCTGTGGCATGCTTTGGCCAAGCACTCCGCCAATTTGTGATAGCGGGGGAAGCATCCTCCAAACGAACCTGTCTAAGCATGCGAACTAGCTGCCGGTGCCCAAGTATCGATGATTGTGACAGCCGTATCATTGGAGCCCTGGCAGTCAGCGGATGACGATCTTTGAAGTCAATCTTGTTAAACTTTCTTCATTTAAGAGCCAGCTATGCAGTCGCAGCACATTGCAATACTGCACGTCGTCCTACTTGCTTGTTCTGCTAGGTGCTAAACATCCACACCACGCAAGAAGTTCGGCTGGTCAATTCCTCGGAGTGCAAGCAGGGCGTGCTGGAAAACAATATGAGTCAATGTTCCACTTGGAACTAAGGCTGGAAACTGCTTACTTGGTTCCCGTCCAATCTTGTGACTTCCGCCTGAAATCTGAATTTGACATCTCTTGTCTGCTGCGTCTGTGCAGGTACTTTGACAAAAGCTTCAATGAGGTGTCATACCTCAAGCTTGTCAAAGGCCTATTCACCCAGGCCATGGCAGCACGGGCAAGAACACTTAAAGACTTTGATCTTTCTGTGCCAGGTTTTCGGCACTCCCCGAAACCACCCGAAGAGCAAACCGTTCCATGATCACATCATGTGCTTCTACTGGCCGCTGAACAGCAAGAGTTTCACCATGCCTTCTTGGTTGCTTCTCGACAAGACCCTCAGGTTAGACAAGAAGATTTGGTTCTGTACTGAGTGCAGGTTGTTGGACATGTGACTAGATCTCCATGTCATGTCAGACTCTAAGGTTCAGACACTACCAAATCTCACCCGAAACACCAGATGATAGTAACAAGCCCGAGAAGCAGGCAGGGCTGTGCCATGCGTTTTTTCAAGAGCTTGAGCGGCACACAAACTGCAAGTATTGTGAAGTAGCGGCATCCTGTCTGGTCTGAAGGTGCTCACCGAGATTGGACCTCGGTTCGTGCTGGACCCGATCCGGATCTTGGG
The DNA here is from genome assembly GCA_905231905.1 of Symbiodinium pilosum. Lineage (NCBI taxonomy): Eukaryota > Dinophyceae > Suessiales > Symbiodiniaceae > Symbiodinium > Symbiodinium pilosum. The sequence goes on from CAJNIZ010035180.1 coordinate 64,966, forward strand.
AGGAAGCTTCAACGGACAAACGCTGCAACCCCGTCATATTTTAAGAAAACCTGCCGTGCCATGTCCGTGATGTGAATCTCTGCATTCCTTGATGTCTCGGTTGTCACTTGTAAATGGCAGGTTTTTGAACCCGCACTACATGTCGCCGACAGCTTTACGCGTTCAGGTCAGCTTGGCTGTAGCAAGCTGTCATGCTGTGTGTGGTGCTGTCATTTAGTGCCATGGTTTGGCAGCAATTCCTGAATGACATTTCCGATCAAAAGAAGTTACAGTGCAGGCAAGAAAGCTGCTGAAGAATCCTTACGTGGCTTGGCTTGATTGCCTAAAACTGTGCGCGTAAGATGACATTACTCTGTCGAGGTGAAGAAGCTGAATGAGAAAGCGGAGAGAGAGGAGCGCAAGAAGGCAGTGGTGCCATGTGGTATGCGGAGCTTCATGAGTTTTCTGCTGCAGGCAAACCAGTTGCCTGAAGATCCCATAGACGACACCTTTGAGTGAACCTGCGTGGTACCGCTTTCACCTCTCCAGCTTCCAGCTTGGTTCAGTTTCACGTGGCCGCATATTTAGCTGTGTGCGGTCTGTGCGGCGCGACATTGCTTCTTTGGTTGCACAGGGCATACAAAGGTCATCTTTCACTGGGCCTCCCAAGCTACCGCCATGCGCAGGGCAAACATGCAGCAGAGTATGTGGCAACTCACGCTGTGAGGGTTCACGCTGTGAGCATTTTAGCCCGCAGTTTTGATTGCCTCATTTGGTTGAGGAAGATACCCAGCCCAGGCACCTTGTGTTAAAAGGCCAGGCAGAACTGACTCATTCGCCCTGTAAAGTGGTTGGTGCGCTTTCGGCATATTGGCAACAATTTGAGGAGCATGTGCAAGGATTTGCTCTCTTCTCAAGAAGCTAGCTTGCAGGATGCGACTGACAATTTGCCCTGGGCACCGAAGCCTTGCAGGAATCGGGCAAGAAAAGCACAGCTGCAACGTAACATGCGGAGACAGCCTATTTGCCCTCATACGTACTGATTCATGCCAGGGCCATGCTACTCACTTTCTGCGAAGGCTGGATACCTGAGCTAGAATTTTTGCAAGCTGCGACTCATGCCCATCTGGTGATGGGTAAATGTTGGCAGCAAATGGCAGCAACACAGACTTGAACGCGAGATGATGCCCAGCAAACGTCGAACATAGCTTCAGGAGCAGGTGATTCAAAGGGTGGGCATGACAAAGGTGGCACTCCAGGGTTTGGCCTTACCCAATATTGGGTGGGGTAATGTGCAGGGGTGGAGTAGGCGCCGCCTCGTGCTGCAGCCATGGCATCGGAGGTAGAGGCCGCGGCAGACGAACCTCGCTTACGCGAGGTGAATGTGATTTGGGGGGAGGTTGAAGTCCTGCGTGCGACCGTGGATCCGGCCATCTGCGAACTGGAGGCGCCTTTCCGCATCGTGATCCAGCTACGGTCAAAAGTCTTGCAAGAGGCACGCTGGCAGGTACGTTTCCTGGCAGATCTGGTGCATCACCAAAAGTCTGTAGAGCTGCCACTTCTTGCGTGCCGCAGCATAGAAGGGGGCCAGGCAAACACAGACAAGGAGCGGCATTGCAGCGAGCATTGCGGCGAGCACGTGGAGCTCTGTGTGGCCGGTGTGCCTGCGGTTGGGCTACCGACATCAGCTCTGGAAAGCCTTGGTCTGTTGGAAGCGCGACTCACTGGCATCAATGGCGAGCTGGCCTCTGTGCGCCTCGTTGTGGACGTGCGTCGGGATGGGCTCAAGTTTCAAAGAGGCGTGCTGGATCCATTTCGATAGAAAAGCATTCTTGTAATTTGCATGTCGAGTGGCCCTGTAGCCATAGTGAGCGCCATCTTGCCGCCTCCAGTCTGGTTGCTTTCAAGCTTCGAATCGTGCTACATTCGCGCTGCTCGATTCAGAATGATTCAAACCACTCTCAAGTTCTATACAGCTTTTGCGCATGCTTGGTTCGACATAGCAAGTCTCTGGTGCATGACACGCAAGTGCAGCTCAGGTTGTTTCGTGTCAGTCTAAGCTTCCAGCCTCACAACGGCTCCGCAGTCACAGATTCGTAATGTAGCTGCCAAGAGCCTGGTGAGCCATGCTTGGTCGATTCGCTAGCTGCTGTGTCCGGTTGCCAGCTCTACTCTCTAAAGCTGCGGGATCGTCTTTGCTGGCTTCCCCGCTCGCGCAAAGTGGACCACCCGGTCAGAGACACTGGTGCCTGGCAGCTCCGTCCATTTGGCCGGCAGTGAGCAGTCGTGCCTTCAGCACCAGGCACTGGGTGAAATCTTGCAACAGCACCAAGTGATGTTTGCTGACAGGAACCTTCATGGTCGCCTCTTCTACAAGAGGAGACCCAAAATGGTGCGCCTCCAAAGCTCATGCTGACATGCTGACATGTGTTGCGAAAAGAGAGCAGAGCTGAGATCCCAAACTGGAAGTTCAACACTCGGTCCAAGTGGCTGGAGGGAGCAGGAAACAGGAAAGGTGTGTGCACTAAGGCCATGGCTTCTTGGCGCAGGTGTTAGGTGTTAGCGTGTCCTGCGCCGCGGCCGCAGGTCTTCGTACAATCTCCGAGGAAGCCTAACTCTGGACTCCGAAAAGCAGTTAGCCCAAACGGATCATCCTGCATCACACAGAGGCGCTTCTATGTTTTGATCAAAGAGCCAAGGTTGCTTTTGTCCGTCTCTCAAACGGGCGTGTGGTGAAGGCAAGGCATACCGTGGGCTTCCGTAACCCTGTCGTGCTACGCGTCAAGCTACGTGGCCCTGCAAGGCCTACATTCCGGGCATTGGTCACAATTTACAGGCCTAAACAAGTATGGGTGCAAGAAATGGAACGGCACTTGGCAAGCATCAACAGCTTGCTGACAGCAAGTTTGAAAGCCACGGATGAGCAGCCAGGTTCATTCAGTCGTCATGGTCAGGGGTGGCAAGCGTGCAGATGTGCCCGGAGCCATGGGCCTGTTTAGCACAATGTCGCAGCGGTGCAAAGTCTCCAAGTCTGTGCAGCGGCCAGGGTGCAGTTATACGTGCATGCGTGGATTGTACGACCTTCTTCCCGTCAAGAATCGCAAGTTTGGCACTCAGGTTAGGTCAAGTTCTCTTCCTCTGTGCTGCCGCATAAATATCATCGGCTCAGGAGTTCGCGATCAAAGTACGGCGTCAAGTCACTTGGCAGTGAGCTGCATGCCAGATGCTTTGCAGGCACTGATATGCTTTTGTCCTAGTCCAGCCATCGTTCAAGAGGCGGCCAAACTATGAGTCCAACCGGTCTCGCTTCAAACAAATCTATACTGACGTTGACCGCAGACTGCATTTCTACAGGACACCCAGTCTTTTCTGAGAAGTTGGACGAGTCATGACCACGAGAGGACTGGGGAGGAGCTTGGTCCCGAGGACGACGTCAAAAAGGAACCTGGCATCAGGCCTGGTCAGACCTAGACTGCGTGACTACGTCAGAGTCTGACCGCCTGTGTATTCGCTCAGATACCCTCGAAGTCATTTGAGCAGAACATACCGTCCAAAGAAGCCTGCCAAGTGGTACACCCAGCTGTCGGCGCTGCTTACGGTGTTTGGGAGGTCTTCGTTTGTGTGTGCGTGATGCCTCTTGCAGGAAATGAGACGTGTCAGCTAGTCTGCAGCTTTGCAGCAGCGGCAAAAATGGTGTGAGAAGCGAAGAAGTACAGAAGTTCAACTTTGCTGCTTGCGTGGTCTACGTTCGGATTGTGCGGCCAGATTGCTCCCCTCAACCTCTTCCGGTGCTGACACTTTGCTCCGCAGCCCACAGGTGCTCAATGCAGTGCGTGAGCCCAAACATCCCAAATCAACACGCGCATGCGTGCACAGGCCACTATTGCCAGTTCCTGCAAGCGAGTAAGGAATTTCTCCAAACACTTGTTAGAGCCATAGTCTGCCATGACTTCCCATGAGCAAGTCTGCGCAGCAAGAAAGCCGTTCAGCACATGACCTTCTTGCACGAGGCGCTCGTGTGGCATTGAAGGGAGCTGGAATTCGTGTTCAAAGCGCTATTGGCTCGATCTGCTGTTAATGAACTGAATGCAACACTTGGTTGCCCCCTAAAGGCACTTGCGCTGCTGAGAGCAGGAGTTCAAGCTCCAGTAGTGGCCTGGCTGCAAAGAGCGCCAGCTGCCCTTAAAACTCGGCTATTGAATAGGGTTTCGGGACTGGTTGCGGGCATGGGATACTGTTGGGTGTCATGTTTTTTTTTTTTTTTTT
>CAJNIZ010035191.1:3080-34081 GCA_905231905.1 Symbiodinium pilosum
CCTAAGCCCTAAACCCCTAAACCTGAACCAGCCTTCACGCGAGGGAGGTTGCGAAGAGCAGAAGCAGAGACTCCCGGCCTCGGTGGATATGAAACGAAGAACTACCCGAACGGTTTAGGGTTTAGGGTTTAGGGTTTGGGGTTTAGGGGTTTAGGGGTTTAGGGTCTTTAGGGTTTGGGGGTTTAGGGGTTTAGGGTTTCATGTAGAAGCTTCCGGAAATCCGGGCCCCTTCGAAGTGAAAGGGAATACGGGGATGTATAAGAATTTATGAGGCCATATAGGCGGCATGTAGGGATATGCCATGAATTTACTGGGTTTAGGGGGTTCCAAACAGTTGGACTTCCATTTTGAGGTTTTCTATTATGATATTGGGGGTACCCTATTTCTGCAAGGTCCTAGTTAACCGATCTACCCGCAAAAAGCTTTGCAATTGCGCAAATTATGGCACTCTTCCATTTCGAAGTAAACGGTTATTCTAGGCAAGAAGGTTCTAAGAAGCTTCGTGACGATAGGTACTGCAGGACCGGATCCATCACAAATGGTATGGGCTTCACGACATCTTTTAAGGGCCCAAGTTTAGGGTTTAGGGTCCACATACTTTAACACTGAATGATTTAGATGATCTAAACACGGTTATTCGGGTACTTGAACCCTTGTTGATTTATACGGGGCCTTCGGGCATTTCTGCGGCCGATTAGGTCATGCCGGGATTATCTAGCGTTTAAGGATATTCGTGCCCAGTAAAAGAATGAAAAAACCATTGAACCATCAATTTGAGCATGGATTTATGCAGGGAATGTGCAATGCACGGGGGCCTGAATGATGACAAATTTCATCTTTGGATCTATTTGAGGTAGCCGCAGTATGATTTATTAAGGTCCCCACATTAAAGGCGCCTGGAAATCCGACTTGCTTCTTTTCTTGCAAAGTCGATGTGGGGTTGCCAGAAATCTGGGTCCCGTGCTTGGGAGCCCTTAGAGAATAAGGATTGAAGCGTATCAAAGTCTCTTCCGGGGCTACTTGGAGAGTCAGGGGGACTTAGTAAGTAGGTTAACAACACTTATAACCCATATGGTAACCCTACTTATTCCCATTATTAACCTACTTACTAAGTCCCCCGGACCCTCCAAGTAGCTAAGTAGCCCCCATATGCTGCGTATAAGGAGGAAGATGTCCAATGATAACCAACTCTTCGCATGTTACGCACAGAGCGATAGCTAATTGGGAGGGTTTGTTACGTAAAGATTACAAATATGTCACACGAGATGCCTCCCAGGAACACTCGCTTGACCAATGCATTGTTAAAGGAAAACCAAAATGTCGTTTGCAAAGCTTTTTGTCATAGGTGCGCTGCTCGTCACCCTGTGTACGGCTTAAACCGGTTACTTGGAACCTAACACCTCTTTATCACATCCGCCCCGTATAACCCTCTATATCTATATCCCTACATACCCGAAGAACCCGAATTTTCTCCCCTGATGTTCCAATCCCACAACCCCGCCACTTATATGAAACGTTGCCCTTGTGGTATACGACATACATTGAATATATCTAAGAATTTGGGGGTGGGGGGTGAGGGCTTAAGGTTTTGGTGTTAGGAGGGAGGTAATTGTTATGTAGATAAACTCTTAGGGCCGAAGAAAGCCAAAAACCCAAAACTGAAACCCCAGACCCTATGATTGCGGGCCGAAGCTTTTGGAAGCACCTAAGCCGGAAATTTAGCGCTTAAGTCTTAAGCTTTCGGGGCTGGGGGGTTTAATTTTTAGCGTTCAGGATATGGGGTGGGTACTTTAAAACCTTACCACCACGGGGGAACAACATTATTTACTGTTTGTCCATTTTGCGGTGTCTTAATTCAATTTGAGTTAGCAACCCAGAAGAACTTGATGTTTGAAGGCTTCAGAGGCCTCCCCATCCATTTACAAATCCTTCACATCTCAAACCCAGATGTGTCAACCGCCATGTGATGCGAGGAAAATTCTTGTCGAGCGGCGCAGACTTCTTGCCTTTGCTTGGTCTAAGATTCAGGACTGAGGCTTTGGGTTTTAGAGTTAAGAGAGAGAAACTCTTACCTCTAAGGGATTTGGAACCCCAGTAGAAATTATAATTTCAGCTAAATAGTAGGATTCTAGGTAACAGAAATTAAAAATCATTTTCAGGAACCTTGTAGTTACGCCATAGTTAGAGCTCGGGGCTCGGGACCCTTTGCAGACATGCGAACCATAAGTTTAGCAAGAGGACAAGAAGCCTTCAAGGAAGCCACGGTGACTCATAGAGGAACTAACCCCAAATCCTAAAACCTAAATCCTAAATCCTAAACCCTATAGAGGAACTAGCCTAAACCAAGGTTGCCTGAAGCCAGGGAAGCTAATCTGGGGACCCAGTCATTACTACGAAGTACAAAGTTTAGGGTTCAGGCTTTAGGTTTTCCATGTTGTTCAGTCTTAGCAATGTTCACCCTAGACCATTGTCTTGCTGGCTTTTAGTGGGGAGTAAGGGAATATACTCCCTATGTAATCCCTATATGATGTATTCCCTTATTCCCTACTAACCCCCAGTCAGGAGCTTATCCTAAACCATCTTGTAAAAAGGAAACGGAGCTTTGGCTTGCAGGTGTCTGAGCCCCTGGTCGAACCTCACTTTGATGCGGTCTAAAAAACCGTACTCAGAAAAAGCACGTCGGGGCAGGATCCAATTTAGGGTTTAGGAGTTAGCGTTTAGGGTTTAGTGCTTTTCAGTTTAGGATCAGGGACAAAGAACAATTGGCACGCGCTGAGGTTTGTTGGCTGAATGCAGTCCGTCCTGCACAAACCCCACGACGGACAAGAAGCCAAGAAGCCAGTCCCAACGTTAAGGGGCAAGCGCTCCCTGGCCCCAATAAAGACCCGAAAATAACGTCATCCTTGTTCAAGCGGCACCCCAAAAAGAGGCCCCTCATTTCCGGAAACCTACACAAGTTCCAAGGACACTCTTGTAGAGCTGTCCAGGGGTTTAGGGTCTAGGGTCGGGTAATGGTCAGGTAATTTTGCATGGGGCCAGTTCCCTTGGATGTTCCACATGGTTTCCCACCATGGTATCCGCAAACTCTAGGCTCTCCACTATACTAAATCCAAGCCTTACATACTCCCCTAACACCTTGAAAGCATTCAGCCGACATTTGGTTTCCCTACAGTCTAAGGAGTATGCTGCACCCACAGGATGCTGTCACAAAAAGCGGATCCCCGTTGCATAACCCAATTCCTGCAATGCGAGACGGACTCCCACAAGTACACGGTTTAGGGGGTTTAGGGCTTAGGGTTTAGGGGGTTTTGGGTTTTGGGTTTAGGGAGTTTAGGCTGTAATTTTGGAATCCCAAATGCTGGAGCAGCAAAGAATGTTTAACAGAGGTCCAAACTCTGCAGGGCTCCACACCCAGGAGCAGCTCCTAAGAGTAGTATGCAGACAAGAGAAGCCTTCACACCCTCTATTCTGTAGTCCCCCTTAAGTAGAGCCCAAGGGTTTAGGGTGTAGGATTTAGGGTTTAGGGATAAAAGTCCCCCTTAAGTGGATAGAATATGGCTTTGGGTATATTATAATAAGATCCCCATATTCTATCTACTTAAGGGGGACTATAAACCTTGGGTATGAATCTGTTTTGCTGGCCTTTTCAGAAGCACAGTCTTCTAGATCCATGCATGGGGTGCGTCAATGTGGGCCCCAACATATTTTGGTGGCCACTTCCTGCCTGAATAGTTAAGCCTATTCTCGGCCCTGACACTCGGATCCCTTTAGGGTTTAGGGTTTAGGGTTTAGGGTTTAGTGTTTAGGGTTTAGGGTTTAGGGTTTGGAGTTGAGGGTTCCCTACACACAAAACCCCAACAATTCAGCCCCTTAGATATTTGTCTCCAACACCCTAGCATATCCCAAATTAACAAGGAACCCCATATGAGCTGTAGTCTAAACCTTCCAAAGCGGGTTTAATGAGGATTGTATAGGGCAGAGTTATAGAGGTTATTAAGCGGGGATACTTGGAGTTTGGACTATGGCTCATGTAGCCACCTCTTCAAAGGACAATGATGTTCGTACTGCCCAATTCACCCTAAACCCTAAGCCCTAAATAGTAGTTTCCATGTTCTTTTCCATTTTCCCTACATAACCCCAATATTAAAATAGTAGTTTCCATCTTCTTTTCCATTATCCCTACATAACCCCAATATTTAAACAGTAGTTTTTATCTTCTTTTCCATTATCCCTACATAACCCCAATATTAGATAGTAGTTTCCATTTTCTTTTCCATTATCCCTACATAACATAACCCCAATATCTAAATAGTAGTTTCCATGTTCTTTTCCATTATCCCTCTCACCAACCGCAAATCCTTGTGCATCCAGTGGCTGGGATCAGGGGCAGTCTGTCCGTTCCAGCCTCCTTTGGGCTGTGCTCCGCGGCTTGAGGATAACCATACGCAAATTATAGGGTTTAGGATTTGGGGTTGAGGGTTCGAGGGTTCACTGTTCATTAGAGGTTGAGGAGTTGAGGGTTCAGTGTTCAAGGTTCAGGATTTAGGGCTTATGCTTTTCCGTGATGTGGCGCTGAAGCAGAGGTTGTCATGACATAGAATCGCTTCGAGTCCCGATTGTGGCTGACCAGCTGCCACAATCACCGTCACCCACCCCGTGGCGTCCAAGGCAGCCCAAGCACCCAAACCCATTCCGAGGGGCCCCTAGTCCAAAAGTGTTGCTGGCAGGGGAGGTCAGGGGGAGGACCACGGGCCCCCCCCTTTCAAAAGGTGCCCCGGCAACACCAGCAGGTGGACACCAGAGTTCGGGACCTACTGTTCCCGTGGCTGGATGGAAAGGCGATTGTCTGGCCAGCTTGCGCAATCGAGGCCGTGGCATAAGCGCCGCAGGTCGCAGCTCATGTGCTGAAATTCTATGTCTCTGTTTGAAACAGTCCCGTCAACAGCAATGGATGCACTTGGACATCTGCATATAACTACGTAGCAGACATGTGTCTCTGCATAGCGGCTGTCGAGATTTCGGAATCCCCCGCCATGCTCACAAAATATCATAGCTCTGTTTGTCCAAACCGCCCCAGAAGCCCGCTCAATGGCACACATCGTTTGGCAAAAAGAACAGGTGTGTACACCTATATTGTACAGGTTGACGCCTAAGCCTTGAAACTTCCAAAGCCTTAACCCTAAACCCGAAGCCCTAAACCCAGGGAAGCCAAAGGCCAAAACCTCGGCGCAGATTTGACCGTTTCAGTTATAGTCTGAACTCCGAGTATCCCCCTTAATGAGGTTAAGGGTGTAAGGTATAGGCTATAGGATTGAAGGTCTAAACTCCTAGTATCCCCCTTCATGAGCGCTATAATACTCCCCTATATAATTCCCCATATACCCACTTTAAGGAGTTTAGACCTTCAACCCTAAACCCTGGACCCTAAAGCTTAAACCCTATCTAATCCCCTATATATATATTTATATATATATACCCCAGGAGTTGAGTCTATAGCTCATTGAAAAACCCACAAAAACTAGAAGCCCCAGAACCAGACCCAAAAAAAACACAGCGACACCCTATATCCCTATATAGGTTCCAGGGTAACCCAATAATCATAAGGGTACCCTTTTTCCTAATGTTCAGCTTGAATAAGGAGCCCACAAATATAAATGGAAAAGGGGTACTACCAGAGTACCTAGGTGTAGGTTGATATTCTTCCAACACCTGGCACTAAAAGTTTCAGGGCTAGCGCCCTGACCACTGTCGAAAAAAGTGGGTGTAGTGCTTCGGGTTGACAGTTTCGAATCGAGGGTTTAGGGTTTAAGGCTTAAGGTCAAATAACGGGACTTTAGGACGGACCCAAATACTAAATGATCAACGGCTTTGCTACCTGAAGCTCTACTATTTGAGTACTTGGACCCTGAGGGTAGGCTTAGGGCTTGGGCTTCACTGTTTAAGGACTACGTAGGGTTTAGGGTTTGCGCTTTAGGGATTAGGATTTTAGGTATAAGCTTTGGAGTTTTTGCTACGCGTCAATGGGAAAAGTCCAACAAGCTTCCTGAAGCTTGATCTTCGATAGACAGGGTTTAGGGCTTCAGGTTACGTACGGGTGCCTTACCCTAAACGATAAACGGATGGGTATGTGGGGGATACAAGGAGATGATTTGGGGGGGGTGCCTATAAAGGCTTTGATAGGGATCATTTTCAAAACACCCCTTTTCGAAATCTTTGAGCTTGATAAGCCCTAAACAAAGAACAGCAAACCCTGAGACTAAAATGCTGAAAGCCTGAAACCTAAAAATCCTACATCCCAGGCTGCGCTTGAACTTTGCGCCCCTCCTTGAACTGAAGCTTGCCATGCGTTCCGGTTTAGGGTTGAAGCCGTAGGGAACGGCCAGGCCCACTTCCCCGCCGGATTCCTACAAGAAAGTCGAAAACCCCAATGATTGCAATTCTTCCTACAAAGCCTTGCAAAGCTCCTGATGAACGGTGTCAGGGGAAAACTCATAATCAAACTCTGGCAGGGTCTAGGGTTTGTACAGGGTTTAGGGGTACAGCTTTTTTCAGAACAAAAGGGTACCTTTCAACAACAGCCATCACCTTTTCAGCCTGAAGTATAAGCGCCAAAACCCTAAAGCCATAAAACCTAAAGAATTAACCCTGAAGCCCAAGGCGCCCAAACCTCTAAGCCCATATCTCCTAATCCGAAAACACTGTAAAACCTAAACCCGAAAACTAGCCATGAAAGCCTGACACCCTCGAGCCCTCAAGCCCACAACCTTATAGTTTAGGGTTAAGGTTTTCTAAACCCTAAACCCTAAACCCTAATACGCGCAGGGTCCTGCAGCTGCGGCGGACTCTCGCAGGAGTTGCTCCAAGATCCGGGGGTCGATCTGGCCGCCTGCAATAGTTTTTTGGGTTTTATGGGTTCAGGGTTTAGGCTTTAGGGTTTATGGTGCAGGGCTTGGGGCTTCCTGGTTTAGAGCTCCAGGCTTAGGGTTGCAGGCTTAGGATGTATAGGATTTAGGGTTTAGGGTTTAGGATTCAGGGTTTAGGGTTGCGCGCTTAGGATTTAGGGTTTAAGGTTGGGGGGCTGCGCTGGATGCCTTTGCTTGGAGAAGCCCTTCGACTCTGAATCTGCAAGCCCCAAACACTTCTGGGGTTGAGGGTTTAGTGAGCTTAGAGGTTAGGATGTGTAATCGCAATACAAACTTACCAAAAACTGCCTGCAAATCATATCGGCTACTACCGGTCGTGTCTTCAAGAAGGCCTTAGAGAGATCTTAGGGGCACGCGGAGGCTGAGGGATTACAAGAAACCTGAAGGGATCCTACCCTAAGGCTCCAAGGACTCATACTCTGAGATTTGGCGGTCCAGACCCCATGCTATGAAGTTTGTTTTTGAACTATTTTGAGCTGTAGGGCTAGAAAGGATTCCAGGAGCCTGAACCCTAAACCGTCTTGATCCCCAAGCTTCCTGACCTAATGCTCCAAGCCCTGAAACCCTTTTGCAAGCCTTCCCGAGGCTCCAAACTACGACTCAACACTGCGAAGATATCCCCATACACCCTAACGCTCCAAGTGCCCAGATAAGGAATCTTTAGCTAAAACCTAAGCCCGAAACCCTAACACTAAAAACCCCAATAATGCTGAAGCACCGGAACCTTTACCTGGACCCCACAAGCAGGTAAAATCATGGCCCAAAACCCCAACATGCTATTATGCTACATGCGCTATAGATAGTCTACACTCCTGCAATCCCCCTTGATAACCAGTATAATGTTCCCCTGCATAATTCCTGATATAACCCCCTTTAAGGAGTTCCGACTCTAGCTCACATAGTTTGGGGGCCCAGGTAAGGATAGCTCAGAGCACGAGGTCTGAAGTCATGAGGTTAAGACTTTCACGTGCAAGACTTACGGTCTAGGGTTTAGGTTTAGGCTGTAGAGGTCTAGCGTGAATGTTTTTTGGGGCTTTTTTGGGTTTAGAAGTCTAAAATGCTTAATGTTTGGGGTTTAGGGTTGAACCTTAAACCCTAAATCAGGAAGACTTATCTTACCAAGGAACCCAGCACTCTGTACCTGCTTGAGGGGTGCTTTGAGGCTAGACCTGTTTGCAGCCCCCGACGACAATGGACTGACTCCCCCTACTTGGAGGGTCAGGGGGACTTAGTAAGTAGGTTAATAATTGGGATAAGTAGGGTTACCATATGGGTTATAAGGGTTGTTAACCTACTTACTCAGTCCCCCTGACCCTCCAAGTAGCAGATACCGATCTACCTAAACCTGATATTTTGGTAGCTTTACCTTGTCTAGGTACAAGGCTACCCTAGGTATAGGGGCTACTTTTTTTAACGGATGGGCCGGTGCCTTGACCAAACATCATCTGCATCGGGTCGAAACCTGCTCTCTCTCTCTCTCTCCCTAAGTGTCCAAGGACCCAAACAACAATGTTTTAGGGCCCAAATATTTTAATATTAATGGTATCTGCGCCCTCAAACCCTATTTTTTGGGCCCTTGCACCCTTAGGGTCTGTCTCCCTCTTTTTCGGGACCAAGGGGCTAGGCGGATGCATTAGAGCAATGATCAGGAAGACTTCTTCCGTCAGGGAATATTCAAACCCTGAAGACCAACCAGCAAGTTGCAAGGAAAATCATTCCAGTTGGTACAATGTGCATACTGCAGAAGCTCTGAATTTGAGCCGCAACACCCTAACCCCTAAACACCCATATGTGAGCCTGTCATATCTTAAAATGTCTGTTTACCGGCTCCCCAAATCGCGGCCCCTGAAGTGCTCTGAATGCAGAGACACTACCTGGCACCCTAAACCCTAAGCCCTATATCACCCATGATGGTCGTTCCCACTTTCTTTTCCATTATCCTACTATAACCCCAATATGTACTCTGTAATCTGTATGTAACCCCAATATATACTCGTCTATAACCCCTAGATAACCCAAACCAGACCCTAACTATTTGGGACCCTAAGCGCTAGCCCGAAACACTCGAAATCTGTCAACCCCAACCCGGAGAGGCTAAAGGTTGAGGGTTGGGCATTTAGGGTTTATAGTTTAGGGGATTAGGGTATATGGTTTAGGGTTTAGGGATTTAGGGATTTAGGGATTTGGGGATTTAGGGTTTAGGGATTCGGGCTTAGGGACCAGGATCTTGCAACGCTGAGCCCTGAATCCAGGTGTAGAGCGGACTATTGACTGCAAAACTTCGGAAGATAGTGCTTCCAGCGGGAAACTTAAGGACTTCAAATGTCTATACATGAGACTTAGCTACATGTTTCCAGACCCCTGGGCGGATCTAGAAACGGGTTCCTAGAAAACCCCACATAATCATGTGAAGTACCATCATATTGTAGACTCTACTTTCTAGACCCTATAAAGCCTAAACCCCTTCTGAGTTAGTTTGCTCTATGTGGAGGGTGCCTATGGCCCCTCTGATGGCCAACCGTAGTCTCTCCAAACGCTAAGTTCTAAGCAACGAACCCCTGCAAACATACTTAGGGTTTAGGGTTGCCCCGAACAACTCCGAACCGTTCACCCTAAACCCAAACTCTAACCCCTAAATCCCAATCCCAAACAAAACCCTAATCCCTAACCATATGCCACAAGCCAGAATCAGAATCCTACCTCGCATTCCCTAGAACCTAAACGCCCTTTACCCCAAGCCCTAAACCATAAACACTAAAACCCAGTTTACTTCAGCATTCTGCCCCTTAAATTGAGGTCAGGACCTGGCGGTGGATGCATGCCTGGAGCAAAGGAATTAGAGTTTAGGGTTTAGGGGAGTAGGGCCGATATAGGATGTAGGGCTTATGGTGTAGGGTTACAATCTATAGACCCTAAACGGCCCAAACTAAACCTCAAACCCTGAAGCCTCAAGCTCTTCGTGGAGATTCAGGGTTACTAGAAGCCAACTGCATGTGCACTTAGACCCCAATTTTAGCCCCGTAAGCCCCCTAGTATTGTGATACTTGGGTGATAGGTACCAGTTCTATTTAAGTCATAGCTACAAACCCCTTTTTATCCCAGAACACATTCCCATACATCCCCAGTTTGAATTTGGTTCTCCAATTGATTCTCCATTATTGGCTTATATAACTTTCCTGAACCTCCAGCCCTACCAGGTACATCCCATAAATGGGGGGGGACCATCCCCAAAATTCTACAATCTGTATTCTGGGGAACCCTAATTGTTAGAAAGCCATAGCGTTTGGGGTGCAGGGTGTGGGGGGTTAAGGGGTAGAGTTTGAGTGCAGGGCTGCGGGCTACCCCAAATAAACCCTAGCCATAAAACCAAAAACCCTAAACCAATAAAACATAATAAAGCATACCCGCCGAAATGACTATGAGCGTGTCTGGTGGGGGGAGCAGGTTATACGGTGTAGGGTCGAGGGTGTAGGGTTAAGGGAGAGACCACCGTTTAGTTTTGGATTTGAAGCCGCTGTCCTACAGTTCCTGCTGGAACCAGTAGACCCTATCAGAAATGCCGCTTATGTAAGCCATAGTCTAAACTCCTAGTATCCCTCTTAATCAGCCCTATAGTATTATATCATCCCCTATATAACTCCCGTTAAGGAGTGTAGACTATAGCTCATGTGCTTTCCACACGCATCCGCGCTAGAGATGGGTGGAGGGTGCTGCCACATTGCACGACGGCAGCATGGTGCCCCTCAGGTTGTGGATTCTCTCAACGACCCCCTCCATACTACTCCCATGCCCAAGGGTTCCCCGCACTTTTTACCTCAAAACACCTTAATCAAGTAAGCCTAACTAGAGTGGAAACGGAGGGTTATGGAGGGGCGGGGTAAGGAATCCACAACTAGGAGTGCCTCACATGGTCGTGCATTTTGTGCTATGAATAAAAGTTGAAGTTCAAAGGCAAAAGTGCTGAGGTCGCATACTCTATGTCCATAAACTACTGTACCCTGAAGGCTAAACCCCATGAACCCTAAACCAACCCTGTAAAACCCCAAACCCTAAACTGTGAGCAGGAATGGCCCCACAATTCTGGAAGCCTGTGAGCCACACCGCATGGACCGTATACACATCATGGGTTAGGGTAACTCCTACACCCCAACCCGTCAAACCCCAACCCTGAACCCTAGACCAGAGAGCTAAATGCCAAAAGCAATGAATGCACCAGTTCAGCCACTTCCACCATGGATAACCCCCAGTCTACTCTTGGCAGGTAGGCCCTACCCACTTTTTTATCAAGCCCCAATTCTGCGGCAGCTCTGTAATCCCACCCAAAAACTAAACAGTCTCCCACATCTCCTTATATGTATAGCTTGTCAAACTCGTGCACCAATTTGTACACTAAAGATTCGGCGCTGAACTATGCTTGGTCCCCAAAAATGGGCCCGTAGCTCTGGGAACATCCCATCTGAGACAAACCAATCAACTCCTTCCAAGATTGCGACCCCGCAGCCCCAAA
The DNA here is from genome assembly GCA_905231905.1 of Symbiodinium pilosum. Taxonomy (NCBI): domain Eukaryota; class Dinophyceae; order Suessiales; family Symbiodiniaceae; genus Symbiodinium; species Symbiodinium pilosum. Next base: position 14,511 of record CAJNIZ010035191.1, read on the forward strand.
CCCACCTCATAAGAAATCTTCCTTCTAAGCATATTACAAAAACCGGAATGGGAACAACTAATAGTAGGGCGTTAGAACACTGGGGGAAGGGGGGGGCACGGACTAAACCCCTAAACCTCAAACCCCAAACATTCAACCCTAAACTCCACTCCAGCAGCCAGGGCCAAGTCCTGGAGTGAACATGAACGGCGGCCTAAGAACACAGTGCTAGGGCTTGAGGGTTTAGGTTCGGTACTGCTCACTCCAACTGTTACTGGGTGGGGGCAGTACCCAAGGTTTAGGGTTTAGGGTTTAGGGCTTAGGGTTTAGTTTGAAGGCTTAGGATTTCAGATTCTACGTAGAATGTCGGCTCTTGGAGCTTCAGGTGTCAGGGTTTTGGTTTGGGTTGTTCTAGTAGACAGAATATGGAGTATATTGGGATTTGTTGAAATATACCCAAAGCCATATTCTATCTATTTAAGGGGGACGGTAGGTTGTTGCAGTATCCGGCTGGTGTTGGGGGGACAAGGGTCAAGAAATCAGCGCGAAACGCTAAACTCTAAGCACTAAACACTAAACCCTAAAACCCTAAAGCCTAAACCCTAAAGCCCTAAACTCTAAACCCTAAACCCCTGAAGCCTAAACCCTAAACCCCTAAACCCATTTCCGGGAGTGGTGAGGCTAAGAATTTAGATTGCCTTTACAAGTCAGGGTTCAGGGGTTTAGGATGGTTTAGGGCTTAGGGTTTAGGGGTTTAGGGTTTAGGGGTTTAGGGCTTAGGGTTTAGGGTTTAGGGTTTGGGGGTTTAGGGTTTAGGGGATTGACTCTACAGGTCAGGGATAACCCAGACCCCTGATCAATGCACCCCCTCCCCTTAGTAGGGATTAAAAAAGGATCCTAGTAGCAAGGCCCTTGAACGGAGGGGTTTATTAATCGTGGGTCTACATTAGGGGCTTGAGGATCTGGGCGTTGAAGGTTCAAGGGCCCTACAGGACAGAAGACGTATAGAAATTCAACTTTCGAGCATGCTGCCGCGGCGGTTCAACCCATGACTCGAAAACGTAAGTGCGGCCTGGTAGGCCCAAGGGGCATCTAAACCTTGGGAGCTTTGATATTATAGTATACTAAGGTTATGCCCAAAGCCATAAACCTTAAACCCTCTAGTATACTAAGGTTATGCAGGGTTTAAGGCATCAACAGTAACACCTTAACCCTGAAGCTCCCCAAATTTGGCCGATCTCGGATTTAGGGTTTCGGCCTTCCCTCTCTGTAGACTAGCACGACTACAAAACTTCAAAGGCCTGACATGAATTGTCTGTTTTTAGGGTGTGCGAATCTTCTAGAAGAAAGACCCCACTTTCGGGTAAAGTCCGTGCAACTTGCCCAGAATTGATCCGCAATCATAAGAGCTACAAGGGCTTCTGTACCCTGAACCCTACACCCTATACCCTCAACCCTAGACCCTATACCCTAGACCCTATACCCTAGACCCGAATGGTGCAAGATTCTCTTCCATCCCCCCCCCCCTAGGAGCGCGGCTGTCGATTCGCCATGTCTGCGGGAAGGCCTTTAGGCGTCTTGGTTGCTCAAGCTTTTAGATTTAGAGTTTAGGATTTACAGTCGGGGGCTTGGGGTTTAGGGGGGTAATCCACGGTCTAAGTTTCAATGTTAGAAATACCCTATACCCTAGACCCTAAGCCTATACCCTAAACTCTATATCCTATACCCTCAACCAGAAGCCCTAAATACTTCTCGTAATTGGGTCGACCTTTCTTCCACCATAATCAAGGGTTCCTGGGTTGTAACCCTAAGGTAATATAGGCGAAATATAGCCTCTATTTGGGCCAATGCAATCCCCTAGAACCTCTTAAAAGGATCGCATGAAGAAGCTTTATGTCAGACTCAACCCTTCAAGCCCCAATAGTATGGGCTCTAGGATTTGCGGTTCAGGGTTTAAGGCTTAGGGTTTAAGGTTTAGAGTTTACGGTTTTACGATTTAGGTTTAGGGTTTGAGGTTTAGCGTTTAGGGCTCAGTGCCTAGCACTCCCGTTTCAGATGAAAAATGAGCATTTCTCGAACTTACGGCCGCTCTACATCTTGGGGTTTAGGGCTCAACAGATGGTAGTTTCCATAAATTGGGGAATCCCAATCTGGACCCCAATTAACCTTCAAAAGGTACCGGGACCCTAAACCCTAAACCCTAATCATCTCCAGAACCCGCAAATGTATCGCTTACTAAAGGCCCCGCGAACAACGGACAGATAATTCAGAGAGCTCCCTAACACGGCTCACTCTCACGTAGGGTTTAGGGCTCATGGCCTAAGGTTTACGGCTTCGGGTTTGTGGTTTAGGGCTTTGGGTTTCAGATTTTGGGTGCAAAGACTCCCTGCATCCGATATATCCCTGAAACCCTAGCCATGACTCTAATAACCATCCATATGGGAGTTTCCCAAAATTAGGGGTACCATTTTGGGGGCTCCTACAATAAGGATTATATTATATTGGCTCATCATACCATGTGAGCCATAGTCTAAACTCCTAGTATCCCCCTTAATAACCCCTATAGTAGTCCTCAAAAGAATCCCCCTATACCCCCCCTTTAAGGAGTTTCGACTACAGCTCATGTAGGGCCCTTTTGGAATGTAGATTCCCACAGCTAAGGCTTCGAAATCTCCCCCCCCAAGCCCACGCTGAACTGCTACTGCAGCTTTAGGGTCTTGTGTTTCGAGGTTTGGGGTGAAGGGTTTAGGGTTCAGGGTTTAGGGTTTAGGGTGCGGCAATGACAAGTATGGAATAACGTAAGCCATAACAGGGGTATATTTCAGTTGCAGGGTACGGGGTCCTATGGGTAAGCAAGCTTTCTAACGAATAACCATCCGCTGATCTAGACACACTACTTCATAAACACTCATATAATCTCAGTTCGCATGTTAATTTTCCGGTTAATGTTGCATTCGGTTTTCGATTAAGTTTATCTTGCCCCAGCCTTAAGCCCTGCATCCCAAACGCTAAACCCTAAACCCTAAATCACACAACCCCGAACCCTTAACCTAACCCTACAGGACGCCGAGTTCACCCGTACAATCCCTATGTCCCCCTTAAAAACCTTAAAGTTCAAATTCTAACCTGCCCGGCCTCCGCACGGCGGAGATTGTTAGGCCGCACAAGCACAGCTTCTTTTCGAGCGAAGTCCTATTCTTCTCATAAATTCGACTGGGTGCTACTTTGGGGGCTCAAAACTAGCTGGCGAAGAAGTGCCAATGTAAAACAATACCGGAGATGCATATCCTAAACCCTACGGCCCTTAGCCCACAGTGGATGGAATGCGAGGCTGTTTCCACTAGTGCACAAGACGAACACATGAACCAAATCCAGTGCACTCGGAACCCTGGAGCTTAAACCATGGCAAAAGGGGGTCCTTGCTTAGATAGATTTTCCCTCTAAAAGTCTGTAAGTCCGGCATGTGGACTACGCTGAATCAGCTGTGCGAGCATTGTAGATCCTTAGCCCTTAACCCTATCATTCCTAGGCCGTTGCTAACGCGTCGTGTCCTCAAGACAGCGCTATCCGCTATCCGCCCTTGAATCGAAATGGCTTCAGTTTAGGGCTTTCAGCTTAGCATTGAGGGTTGTGGGTTCATGGATCTCAGTAGCTGCATTCTACTTACTGGTGCTAAGCTGGGCAGAAGGGAATATGATCTCTATAGAACATCTTCCCTTATTCCCTACTAAGAACCACTAAAGGTCTACAGGTGCATTCCTGCATGCGCATTCTCACGGAAGGAGGAATCTGGGAATTGGCTGCTTAGGGTCTACTTGGAAGGTCAGGGGGGCTTAGTAAGTAGGTTAATGGGGATAAATAGGGTTACCATATGGGTTATGAGGGTTATTGAGATACTATTTAAATAAGTACAGTTACCATATGGGTTATGAAGGTTATTAAGCTACTTACTAATTAAGTCCCCCTGACCCTCCAAGTAGGGGCATAAGGAGCCGCCACACTTTGAACATGTGAGCTATGGTCTAAACTCCTAGTATCCCCATTTATATCCCTTATAGCACTCCCCTATAGAATCCCCTATATACCCCTCTTTTAGGAGTTTATATTATAGCTCATGTGCTTGGGCATCTTTTTCCATAGAATAGCGAAGCCAGCAAGTGGAATCATGGCAGACGGAGCGGAGTAGGCCCTAAACCTTAGGGTTTAGAGTGGTATAGGGTTTAGGGTTAGGGTTTAGGGTTTAGGGTTTGGGATGTAGGCCTAAACCCCAAACCCTAGATTGGGCAGAGGCGCCTGGGTTGTTGCAAGTGAAGTTGTATGTACCCTTAATCAAGCTACAAATACTTGTAACCTTCTTGTATCATGTTTTTTTCGGTCTAGGGTTCCCCTCCCCTTACCACCCCCCGCTAGGTTCCCCTTTAGTTGGCCTTGCGTAGCCCTGATCTATCCCCGTAGTTAAGGGGGAGCCCAGAAAATTGGTATTGAGAGGGGGTAGTAGGGAACTCACGATTTTCGGAGCAACGAATATCCGTATCCCACTTCCCACGCAAGATACAGGGTAGCTTTGGGATTCAGGGCTAGGACGTCAAGCATGACAGCTTTTTGGGTCTCTCGGTGCGCAACACTGTGTCCATCAAAATCGTGCAAACATTTCGAAGGGCCACTCTCCGAACGGTAGCCCCCTAATCGCTGTACTTTGGTGTACATGGTGCACGCTGCGCTCCTCATGACTCTACATGAAACCATGACTTACCTTTGGTTAGCTAGGAATGGAGGTATGGATCCTGGAAGTACTCCCTATGAAGCCCATTATAGTCGTTTCCATCTTCTTTTCCACTCCTAAACCCTAAACCCTAAATCCTATATAACCCCATTATAGTAATTTCATATTCTTTTCCACTCCGTCATTCCCAACGAACTAAAGGTAAGCACCCAAGCAGCCCAGAACTTTCAAGGGTTTAGGGTTTACTGTTTAGGGAGTCCCAAAGCTTACTTTTGTGGAACTTGGAGTTAGGTAAGGTACTATATCCACTTCGTAGCCCGTGTATGACCCCATTGTAACCCTTCATAGGTAGGCTCTCTAACAGATGAACAAGCCCAGAGCATTACAAAGTCAGCCAGGCCCCAGGTCTTCATTTGAGACCCTATAGTAGAGTTTACGATTTTGGCTTAGAATTTAGGTTTAGGGTCTAGGGTTATACGATGGATGCTAAGAATCCTGCATGACCCTTAGTGCCTTATACCTTCTGAGTTCTGGTGTTATGGTACGCTAAGGCCAGCGGTATTCTCAGAATCAACATGTGTTTACCACAGCCCCACCCCTGAAAAGGACATTGCGTACCCTAGTCCTCCCGCTACATGAGCTGCAGTCTGAGCTCCTAGTATCCCCCTTAATAAGCCCTATAGTAGTCCCCTATATAATCCCCCAAAATAGCCCACCTTTAAGGAGTTTAGGCTATAGCTCACATGCCGCAAACGCTCTTTAGCCGTCAACCCTACGACCTGAGCCCACTCAACGGGACCAACCAATCACCGTAGGGACTGAAACCGAAAGCCTAAACCCTAGAATCCTAAACCTAGGGCGTATCTAGGGGTTATAGGGTCTTTATTGGGGTTATATTGGGATAGTGGAAAAGAAAACGGAAACTAGTATATCATAAAAAGGTCCCTACACCCTATGAGCCCTAAATCCTCAAACCTAGGTCCTAAAGCCTAAATCCTTAACCCAATGCTCCCAAGCCAACACCCCCTAATCCTACGCCCTGAAGCCTAATGCCCTCAGCCCTACGCCACAAAACCGAAACCCAACACCCGCAACCCTAGACCGTAATACCCGAATCATAAAATCATGTCATTGCAGCGTTATCGTGTTACGATGCTGCAGCATTATAGCATTGGAGCTTTTAGTGTTGTAGCATTCCAGTATTGTAGCATTGTAGTATTGTAGCATGATAGCATTCTAGCATTATAGTATTGTAGCATTCTAGTACTGCTGCATTGCAGTATTTTTATTGCTACAATGGTATATTATATAAAACCCTTGGCCCCGTACAGCCGTCTCACCGTCTGAGAAGCACAGGAAATCGCACCAGCCGTGCCCCCAGGGGGAATTCGCGCAGCTCGCCGGGGACGAAATAGCCACGCTTTTGGGGAAAAGGGGCTTTGGCTGTGTAAAGTTTTAATGTTTAAGAGGTTTTGGAGGGTTTGGACTTTGGGGCTCTGCTCAAAGGCCTGGTGTTTCCTGATGTCTTGAAGGAATTCGAAAAGAATTGATTACGGCATTGGTAAGAGTTTGGGAGTCTCGCAAGCTTTGTGGGGGTTCCTGGGCTTCAGGGCTTGGGAATCCTAAACTGCATTCCGGGCCTAGGATGAAGAGGGCGAGAGTTTAGGAGCTTTTGGGCGCCGGAGATAAAAATCAGCGAATCTGAAGCCCCAAACCCTATATGTGGGGGGTTTAGGGTTTAGGGTGCTTCCATAAATGAGGGGCCACAATACAGACCAAATATGTCAGTGTGAGTTCTGCCAAAGTGCTGGCGTCTCCGGAATTCCTGCAAGTGCTGCCAGAACCCTCTTGGCTATAGTCTCCCTCAAGTAGATAGAATTTGGCTCTGGGTATATAATAAGATCCCCACATACACCATTTTCTATCTACTTACTATAAGGGTACTCAGTCTAAGATGAAGACCACGGTCCCTTAAGACGATGGTCCCTTCATTAGCCAACCCCTAACCACTAAACCCTAAGCCCCTAAACACTAAACCCTAAAGCCCTCGACACTGAACCCCTAAACACTAAACCCTGAACCCCTAAACTGAACACTGAACCCTAAACCCCTAAACCCTAAACCCTAAAGCCTAGACAACATTAGGGTTTAGGGTTGATGGGAAAATCTGAGCTCAAAACCAGGGCTCCTCGGCTCACTTCTCATTGGGGCGCTAGTAAAACTATTCCTTATAACGTCCAGATAGCATAAATGTATATATATATATACTAAACCCTTTTAGGGTCTTAGGGTTCAGGGCTTTGGGGTTTCGTCAAGACTCTAAGCCCCAAACTGTTAGGTTCTCTTCTAGATTTTCTCGGGAAATGAGGGCTCTGGACAGCGCTGCGGTACATATGGTTGATGCCAAAAGTCCTGCATGACCCAGGGTACCATCGACCTTGGGAGTTATAGTACTACCGATCAAGGTGTTATGGCATTATAATGTTAAAGTATGAGAGTATTTCAGTGTTGTAGTATTACCGTATCATGGTAGTCATTATGGTATTATACTGATTTAGTACATAGCAATATTGTAGTAGGATTATATATTATAGCATTCAAGCATATTACGGCCATGCTGGGCTTTTAGCATGCACCGTAACTTGTTCGCATGCGGAGTTGCCCAGCCAGGGGATGTACAAGTTCTCAAGAAATTTACTCGAGGAATGGCTTGTTACATGGCTTGTTACAACGTAAAAGCAGGAAAACTCAAACCCCGAAGACCGCGTTCTGAATCCTATGTCCTAAACGTGAAAGCTTAACATCGTGAAGTTTAAGCTCTGGACCCTGACCTCTAAATCCTGAATCCGTACTTGGAGAGTCAGGAGGGCTAAGCAAGGTTCATGATCGGGACCGCTGGGGATACTATGCTGCCAAAAGGGGTTATCAGTCTAGCTACTGCGTTGCCCGAATCCTCCAAGCACAATGCACCATCCGGTAGCATCCTGTAGTAACAACACCTTCAGGTTTAGAGCTTAGGGTAAAAACCACTACCATGCACAATATCCAACAGCTACTGGATGTGTTCAACCTGAACCGAAAAACATAAAACCCTATATGTCCCTACATGTTCCTGTTCAATCCCCATGAACCCCTCTATACGCCAGCTCTTAAGCCTAAACCCTAAATCCGAAATCCTAAGCCCTAAATCCTAAACACCATCCCCAAGTCTTTAAAATCCTGGGCAGCTCCAGGCTTGGGATTTCGCCCTCAGAATGGGTGGCCTCCCAAGACTTTAGGGTTAAGGGTTTAGGGATTAGGGTTTTAAACCCTAAACCCTAAACCCTAGGATTAGGGTTTTGGGGTTTCGGGTCAGTGCTGAGGACCTCAGGTCAACTTAGTAACAAGGTTATGGGGCTTATAACGAGGGTTAGGGGGGATTAGGGTTTAGGGTTTAGGGTTTAGGGTGACAAACTTAGAAGATCCAAAAATCATCCAAGTAGGGTTTAGGATAGAGTGCCTGCGTCGGCAGGTGGGGCATCCTCCTGCTGCTGGCCTTCACGGCGTGTGATCCCTGCATCTTGATGCCAAAGACAACTAAAGCACTTCTCTGCATCTGGAACTCTACTTGGCTTGCTTGATTGTGGGTGCCTGCTGCTCCATGGTCTTCACGTTAAGGGACGCCACCGCGTCTCATCTTGTTCAGAAAGTCGGCTTTGCAAGCGCCATCCTTGACCCTGCCCTGCTGCTGAAAGAAAATTGCGAAACCCTAAACCCTAAACCCTGAACCCTAAACCCTGGGGCGTCTTAGGGGCCAGGCCTGCTTTCACAGCCTGCTTTTACAAGCTCCGAGCTTTGGCACGCTTTTGACGCACGCGCTGCAGGCGAACAACGCCAGGTTTGGGGCTTAGGTCTAAGAGGGTTTAGGGTTGAGGGTTCAGGGTCTAGTGTTTAGTGTCTAGGGCCTAGGGTTTAGGGTCTAGGCTTTAGGGTCTAGTGTGTAGGGTTGAGTGTCTGGGGTTGAGTGTTTAGGGTTAGGCATGCTTGGTACTGAAATCTGTTCGCTGTACTTGAGTGGCATTGTTAGATGCAACTCTGCAACATAGGGTTTAGTTTAGAGTTTAGGGTTCAGGGATATGTTAGAGACTTTGTCAAAGTACCAAAGAAAGCCCCAATTCCACCCTTCATGGTCCAGTGGGAACACGAATAATGAAAGTAGCTCAGATTCAGACCCACATGCCACATGACAACACGCTGAGGCCCTCTTTGTAGGAAGCCACAAAAAGCCTCCCTATGTTGGAAAATAGTTTGAACTCATAATAATATCCTCCCATACAGTACCGTGCTACATAATTATTAATTAGGGGGGATGTTTATTTTTAGGGGGTGGGGGGTTATAATTCGGGGAGGTGATGATTCCCTATTGGGCTTTAGTAATATGAGAACTTTATAAATCATACCCAACGATGCCCAGCGAAGGAAACAGCAAGAGGAAAAGAACATTCGCTGAGCTCCCGACGCTGTCGTGACTAGGTGCCATCTTTAAGAGCAAGGACTCAGGGGTTCGTGACTGACAGCTGCGTAAAGGCATTTAATCCTAAGGCCTAAACCCTAAATCCTAAACCCTAAGCCCTAAGCCCTAAATCCTAAACCCTAAGCCCTAGGCCCTACAGCCTAAATCCTAAACCCTAAGCCCTAAACCCTAAAGCCTAAGCACTACAAGACCCTAGGCTGAAAGGCCGGTGAAAGTAACCATGTGGAGTTTCTCAAAACAGAGGGACCTGCATCATGAAATGAGCCATTGTCTAAACTCCTAGTATCCCCCTTAATAACCCCTATAGTAGTCCCCTATATAATCCCCTATATAACCCCCTTTCAGGAATTTAGACTGTAGGTCAAATGAGTCCAAGTGTAGTTAGAAGCATTGGTTGGGCTCCTCTAAGGGAACCTAACCCAAGGAGACCTGGCGAGGTTTCTCAAAACAGCCCTAAAATCCGAGGGTGTAGGGTTATGGGGATTTAGGGTTTAGGGTTCCGTGTTTCAGGTTCTTGGTTTAGGGTTTGGGGCCCTACGGTACCATGGACTGGAGACTAACTCCATGCAAAGGAGGATAACCTTTGGGACGGTAGGGGGTGTAGGGTTTAGGATTTAAGGTTTAGGGTCTGGGGATTGGGGTGCAGAGGGTTTTTACACGGATGACAGGTTCCCTGGAACAAAATTGTGGGGGGTTGTATTGAGAAAGTCCGAGGAGCCCTAATCCCTGAAACCCTGAACCCTAAATTCGGAGAAAAAAAAAAAACGAAACAAGGAGTTCTACAATCCAAACCCAGAACACGCAAAATCCCAAACCACAAACTTACGGGAAGAGTGGATCACTAAAGCTTAAAGTAGCCCATCTACAATCGAGACTAAAACTATGGTTTCACGTTCCTTTCCATTCCTTCATTACTGACAACCCTCAAGACATTATGGTAATCCTAAACCCTAAACTCCTAAACCCTAAACCCCTAAACCCTAAACCCTAAACCGCGCCTTCAGCGGGAAAAGTTGGCAGCGAACCGACTGCTAAGCGAGCCACCATCACCTTTCACTCTGAAACTTGGCGGTTTCCCAAAATAAGGGGTCCCCTGTTAAATTGGTTATAGGGGTTACATGCGGGTTATATAGGGTATTTAGGGTTTAGGGTTTAGGGTTTGGTAGTTTCCCAAAAACAAGGGGGCCCGAATATAGATCCCCAACTACTATGATCCCTATTGTAGGTACCCCACAAGGGTACCCCTAGTTTTTGGAAACCCCCATGTGTTAGGCCTAAGAAGGATTCAGGGCTTGTGCTGCAGGCTCCTACCTTATGGCGGGGGTAGGGTCTAGGGTTTAGGGTCTACGGTTTAGGGGTCCGGATCATTTTAGGGTTCCGATATCAGTTGTTTGGGGGTTTAGCTTTAGGGCTCCGATATTGGGTGCCAGAGTTGGGTTGTTGGGGGTTGAGGTCTTCTTGTCGGACCAACTTACAAAAACGCGGGGCTGAGGGCTCCTTCGTACTTACATTGGTGAGATGTTGGCGCGACTTTCCATGAAACCTCCATGGAGGCACCAAACTTGGCCTTTACAAACCAGAAATCTGATCGGGTCCGAAAACGTAAACTCTACACTTAAACCCCAGAAGTAGGTTAGCAAGTAATGCAGGAATGGAAAAAGAAAGTTGAAACTACTCTTCAAGAATAATTAAAGGCTTCGGGAATTGGAAAGAAAACGGAAACTACTCTATTGTTGCGCGGTATATGAGCTATAGTCTAAAGCTAGTGCCCCCCTTAATACGCCCTATAATACTCCCCTATAATAATCACCATATAACCCCCTTTAAGGAGTTTAGGCCCTTGACCCTATACAACCGCTCCCTTTATAACCCCCCTTTGAGGAGTTTTAGAATATAGTACATCTAGCGACAAGTATACAAGATCCATGCGCTTAACCTCCCAGCCAAGCTCTGCTAACAGATGTAAAAGGCTTTAGAACTCGGGTGTTGATTTGGGGTTTGTTTCATGTAGACCCATGATTAATACACCCCTCCTTCTAAGGATTCTACGGGCCTTAATATGAGGATCCCTACTAGGCCTCTATTTAGGGGAGGGGGTTTATTAATCAGGGGTCTACATTAGGGTTTCCTATCCTCCTCAAGCTGAGCTCAACCTCCCCCCTGTGACCGCCATACATGTAGAAGGACTGTAGTCTATGTAGAGCCTCTTCAGAGCCCAGGTAAGGCCCCGCAATGGTCTACAGAGAAGGCCTAGAAAGGAGTCGGCAAGGTTCTAAAGGAAATTGGGGTTTGGGTTTAGGCTTTGGGTTTGTGGGTTAGGGAACATCTTCTCTGTGACTTATACCAAGGAAAATGGGCTCCCCACAATTAGGGTTCCCTCCTTGGGGGTACCCTTAATAAGGACTATACTACGTTGGGGTCTATATTGGCACTGATGGAAACTACCATATGGCTCCTCTTCAGCCCCCAAAAAATAAAACCTGAGCTGCCTGCACCCGTTTCTCCTAACTTTGGGCCCTAAACCCTAAACCCTTGGGCCCTAAACCCAGACCCTAAACCCCGAAGCACGAAATACATCTTCTTTCGTGTGAACACCTAGCTCACTCAACCTAGCTCAACCCAGGAATGCCTGTAACTACCTCTAAATAACTCCCTACAAGTATTGTAGTATTATAGTATGATAATATGATAGTCTTATAATATCACAGTATGCTAGTAGTATAGTAATACAGTAACATAATATCATAATATGATAGTATCATTGTATTATAAAGAATCCCCACAAGTCCGTCCCCACTCCCCTAAGGCACCGGTAAGTTCAAAAATTTGGATCGTGATACACCCAGAGAGGACTGCATAGTCTTACTCTAAGTATCGTGTGGAATACAGTCTAGTACCATATGTTTAACAGTAACCCGTAAGTCCTAAACCTTATACTATGGCCCCTAAACCCTGAACCCTTACCTCTATACTTAAATCTAGTACCTAAACCCTAAACCCCATAAACCCTAAACCCTAAATCCTAGACCCTTACCTCTATACTAATACTCCTCTGAAGCCCCGCCTCCCCCCGAGCGCTTGCCATTGTTGCGAACCAGGCCCTGCATGGCCGGATGTGGTCGCGGCACCTGCAAAAGCTTAGGGCTTCCGGTGTAAGGTTTAGGCTTTGGGGCTTCGGGTGTGGGGTTTAGGGTTTATGGCTTTCGATTTAGGGTTTAGGGTTTAGGGGTTCCGGTGTATGGTTTAGGGGTTGGGTTTGGAATTCAAAGATTCAGGGTTTAGGGCTTAGGGTTTGGGATGCAAAGGTAAAGGGGTTTAGGGCTTCTTAGGTTTAAGGGTTTAGGGTTCAGAGCTTTGGCTTCTGGTGTAGGATTTGGGGGGTTTAGGCCCTTGGCTTGGGACATTGGGTATCAGGGTGTACCGTTAGGTTTTGGGGGCTACATACTAACCCTCAAGAAGGCGGCTACCGAACCTACAGCTCGAAAAGGCAGGGCATCAAACCCACACACCCTAGGGTTTGACACACCAGGCTCGCACACCAAAACCCGGAGCAGTTCCCTGTCATCGCTGCAAGTCGGGAATTGCTTGGCTGCCCTTTTCAAGTCATAAGTACGACCGCAGCATTGAGGACAACTGGTTTCCCTGAAGTGAGGTGGCATACGGCAGCATCACTGCCACCTTGTCAATGGCAAGCAAGGCGAATCTTTCAGTCACCCCAGCATTCAAGTTGAAGCCGCGACAACTGCAATCGTCTATCATTCTGATCTTCTCCTTCTGCTTGAGCCCGAACCTTCTCGCTACTGCCTTTCCTTCCAGAGAAGGATCTTGACATGGCCAGATCCATCCGGCTCTTTCCTCTGTTGAGTCCACCCAAGTGGCATTTTCAAGCAGTTCATCTTGGCGTTTAGAATGCGCCTCCAATGTGGACTTATTCATGCCATCAGTTAGCACCACCACAGTCGCACCAGAATACCCCAGACGTCTCAACTGACGGGCAAATGAACTGCTAGCTGGGAGCCAGCCATTCAGCTTGAACCCCCCCATCATGTCCTTCACAAGAGCTTTGGCAGGCAGGTCATACTCATTTATCAGCTCTTGCCACAACATGGGCCTCTTCCCGCGTCAGATGCTCCTCATATGCTCCGGCAACTGCTGCTGAACAACGACTTTGCTAACGATGTATAAGGGCATTCAGGTATTACTTACCTACATCTGGGTCTACAAGCTTCAGACACGCCATCACATTATCTGCTTGCACGTTGCTCCATGCGCCTTTTCAGACTTTGGGTTTTCGGTTGGACTTAAGCCTAGGGCTCTCAAGCCCTCATCACTAAACAGCAGCCCCCGCGCCCCAAACCCAAAACTCTAAACCTGAAAGACGCATCCTCCTACACACGCTAATCCCAAAACCAACTCCTCACTGAAAGCAATCTCCTTCAACAGACTGGGGTCCTATATAGCTTGAAACCCTCCCCCCGGGTTTAAGCTTTAGAGTTTTTCAGCTAAAAACACCTCTGAATAACTCTAGGCTCATTGAGCCCATTTGCCGCTCCTGGAACTTTAAACGGTCCAGGGGATACTTGGAGTCTCCTGGGAATTAGTATCCACTTAGGACCGATAAGTATGCTTCTAACCCTAGTTGGTTAAACCCCACCCACTAGTTGGACTTAAACAGGTTACCGCACATGTAAGTGAGGTTATAAAGCCAGTTATATGTACCTACTAGATCCCATAAACCTCCACGTACGGTTTGAAGTATTTGGGGGTTTGCTTAAAAATGCCCCAAAATCAGGAATTGGGGGTTTGTATTTGGGCTGGCAATAAGGAACTCTCTACAAAAGATAGCGCATGAAGGGCCCATAAATAATACAGTGTAGGGTATGCGGCACGATGCTTTTCAACAGGCAAGCCAGTCTCAGCGACCCCACCCATTGATAGCTACATGGGGTTCAGGAATGATATAGGGGTTGCAAACCGCTTACTTTCAGCCACCCACATAAAGCAGAAACATTAGTCTGCTCACACCTTGTCCAGCTGCGCCACGATGGTAATCTTCTTCATCATCCGCTTATCCTGCACAAGCAACAGGCATCGAAGTTAACCCTACCTGGGCGAGGGTTGGAGTGCGTGAGCAAACATCTCGTTAGGATACCCATTCTCCCATCTAAAACTTCTCAGAAATACCTCTCAAAGATTAAGAAACCCACGAAAACTTCACAGCGAGAATTCTGGTGGCTCCTGGTGAGCCTAAGTAGACGCTTGCCGCTAAACCCTCACTCTAGCCCAACCCGCCCAGGCTAGGTGTAAACCCTAAACCCTAAACCGAAAGTCCACGCCTGAACCAGGCCAACTGCCTATGACCTAAGCCCGCCTCAACACACGGTTCAGGGCTTGAGATCACAAGCTGCCCCCATTGGGGTATGAGAAGGCAAACCCGGAACTTGGAGATCTTAAGCCGTCGGCGTACCCTTACCTGACTTAACAGGGGATGAAAGAATGGAAACATGTAAACGGCAATGCTAACAGGGATTGTATAGGGACTGCTTTCAGGATTCATTTTTATTGCTTGCTAAGCAAGGAAAAGTACCTGCTTATCCGCGCACCCGAGCAACTGCCCAGTCCCTCTTGGAGGATAGAGGTATGGGGTCTAGGGATTGAGGTTTAGGTTTTCAGGTGAAGGCTTCGTGTTTCTGGAGTTTAGTAGGACTTAAGCTTTAAGGCTTCCAGCTGAAACATCGAGCCTCGACCCAGAGGGTTTTTGGGCGGCGCGCCACATGAACACCCAGCAAACGCTAAACCATGATTCAAGCTAAACTCTAATTCAACCCTGTAAACCCTGCAAACGCTATAGATCCGATAAATCCCAAAATCCTGTACATCCCTAGGCCCGAGACTGAACACAACATCTTTAACCCTGGGTCCCAACCCCTAAACACCTTAGGCCCTAAAAAGCCTAAAAACGTATGAACGATATGTACCCTATGACATCTACTGATGCTATAGACAAGATGAACCCCATCAAACCTGTAATCCTGCACAATCTTTTGAATCCTGAACCCTGAACCCTATAAACCCTAAACCCCAAAATCCTAAGCCCTGAACCCTATAAACCCTAAACCCTATAAATCCACAAACCCTGACCCTAAACCCTATACGCCCTAATCCCTAATCCCTCAACCCCTGAACCCTAAACCCCTAAACCCTAAACCCTAAACCCTTAAACCCTAAAGCATAAGCCCATAATCCAGAAACCCCAAACCCCTACAGTTTAATAGTAATTACCCCTTAAATCCTGCCCTGAACCCTCAACCCTAAACCCTAAACCCCTGTAAATCCTACAAACCCCAAATCCACGCCTCGGCCGTCAGCTCTTCGGCTGCGCGGCGGTCATCGCCGCGGCCTCCTTTTTCGTGCTTTTGGGGGTTTTAGGGTATTAGGGTTTAGGGTTTAAGGTTTAGGGTTTAGGGCTTTGGGGGTTTAGGGCTTTGGGGGTTTAGGGCTTTAGGGCGTAGGGATTTGGGTTTAGAGGATTGAAAGGGTTCAGGGCTTAGGGTGTAGAGTTTAGGGATTTAGGGCTTAAGGATTTAGGAGGGTTAAAGATTTAGGGTTTAGAGTTTCGGGTTTAAGGGCTTTAGGGGCGGTTAGGACAAATATGCGGTTTCAGGGTTTAGGGACTAGGTGTACACATTAAGGATTAGGGGATGAAGGGCTGAGTTTTAGGGCTTTAGGGTTTGAGGTTGTAAGGTTTCAGGCTTGAGGGTTTTAGAGTTTTAAGGGTTTTGGGTTTTGACTGATGGGATCAGGATTTAGGATTGTAGGGTTTAGGGCTGAGTGGCTTGGATATCAAAAGATTCAGAATATATGGTTTGGTGTATTTGGGCCTTGGGGCTTGCGGTGGATTAGGATTTGGTGAGTGGAGTGCGTAGGATTCCGTGAACCCTAAACCCTAAACCTTAGGATTCAGGGTTTAGAGTTTTAGGATTGGGGCGTGTCGCGTTTAGGATTCAGGGGCTCAGGCTTCACGGCTTTAGGGTTTAGAGCTTAGGCCTTTCAAAAGTGGGAACCCTAAACTGCCTAAACCCTAAACCCTCAAGCCTAAACCCTAAACCCTCAACCCTAAACCCTGAACCACTACTATGGTTTTGGGAATGATACAAGAGCTACTATGGGGATCCATTCCTGAAAGCTTTATGCTGCTTCACGAGTTTGGGGATTCGGGTTCCCAGCTTAAGGTTCAGGTCTTTCAAAGTTTATGGGATTAAGGGTTTCGGGCTTCGGGATTTAGGCGTTTGAGATTTAGGGCTTTGGCTGGGGGTTTAGATTGAGAAGTCAGAGCCAGGGTTCGGCTTTTTGGGGCTGAGGATTTAGGGTTCAGGGTTAACTACGTATAACTGGGCTGATAGCCCACTCATCCTCCCTCTAACTGAACTCATGTAGGTTCCCGCAGCTTTATAACTGCGATTATAAACTCAGCCATAGGAAGTTACTAAGTCCCATGAAAATCCATCTATTCGAGTTTAGGGTTAGGGTTCAGGGTTTGAGGGTTTTGGGTTTAGGGAAAAGCCTGAAGAAGAAGGAGAAGAAGAAGCAGAACCCTGAGCGATGTGACCAGACTCGACGAGACATCCTGCCTAGGAGAAGCAAAGGAAAAACTCGAAATCACCAGGACATCGGTAGAGGAGCACGCCCCAGCGCTGAGAAGAACTGGGCCTTGTCCACCAGCTAGCAATCTGCACCCCACCATTCAGCTTCGCACCACTCCTTGTCTTCATCGGTGGCCTCTTCTCCCGTCCAGTACGCCAAGAGAGCGCCAAGGCGCCCAATGCGATCGAGTCCATGGCCTTCTGGGACCGGCTCCCTGGTCCGGTACTGATACAGCCTGGCATATAGTCCCCCTTGAGTAGGTAGAAGATGGGGTATATGGGGATCTTACTATAATATACGCAACCCATATTCTATCTACTTAAGGCGGGTTATACCTGAGACCAAGCCCCGAACCAGGCACCCTAATAGACCCACCCCAGGTGAAGGCTAAAGTGACTAAACCCCAGATTTCTGAATCAACCCTAAACCCTAAATGTGAAGACAAGGTTATATGCCCACCCCACATGTGCCCTATCGCCAGGAAAGCGAGGATAGAAACCCCAAAGCCTAAACCCTAAACCCTGGGGTTGAGGGTTTAGGGTTTAGGGCGATGTGGAATGCGAAAGATTGTAGAAGCATCTGACAGAATAGCCACTCGACAACTAGGATGAACTACGCCCTAAACCCTGAACCCTAAACTCCTAAACCCTAAACCGCAACCCTACACCTCACAACTCCCTATCAACCGTGTATACAATCCCTAT
The DNA here is from genome assembly GCA_905231905.1 of Symbiodinium pilosum. Classification (NCBI taxonomy): domain Eukaryota; class Dinophyceae; order Suessiales; family Symbiodiniaceae; genus Symbiodinium; species Symbiodinium pilosum. Next base: position 32,074 of record CAJNIZ010035191.1, read on the forward strand.
ATAACCCCATACAATCCTTTGGTCCCCAATTTAACCCTTAACCCTTCATCCCTCCTTGTCATAACCGGTTTAAGTTTTTTGCTTAGCCCTTATAACAACCTTTTGCCAGGCCTTTGCCGCCATTTCGCGGGGCTTCGAAGTTTGACTGAATGCAGCAGAGGGGAACCCTAAATGAGCTAGAGCTAGAGTCTCAACTCGTTAAAGGGGGTTATATAGTGGAGTATTTTCAGGCTTATTAAGTGTTGGATACCAAAAAGTCTAGACTATAGATCGAATGGTTTACGGTAAAAGCCTAGTTACCCACATAGGGGGCTTGCATAAATTAGGAGCCCTGGTTCGAAGCCTCTATCATGAGGATTATGATCATTATGCTATTTTGCGGTGCAGGGAATGAAGGGATCATGAGAAACATGGATCATAGGGGCAGATCTGGAGGGTTTAGGCTTTAGGGTTAGGGGGTTTAGGGGTTTAGGGGTTTAGGGGTTTAGGGGTTTAGGGGTTTAGGGTTTAGGGTTTTGTGTTGCCTGAGGCTGGGCTAGGGACTCGGGCTCTTATGGGAGGACTCGACACCTCGATTTACACAACGCCCAATAAGGCGACTTCCCAAAATCAGGAGTTCCCATAATGAGGGTTATGGTACTTTTGGGTCACATATTGGGCAGCCCCCTTCTAGAGACGACCACTCAGCTTCTTGCCGAACTGCGCATTTTCTGGGCTGACTTGATTGTGTACACGCAGCAAAATCACCAAACTACAAACTTCTTCTTGCAACGCGTGTGAATTAAGACGAAAGGTTGGACGGTTTCTTTGCACCGACCAAGCGAACAAAAAACCAACATCTACGGTTGGAGAAAGGGGCATTGGCAAAGGCATTCTAGCCTCTGCAATGGCCCAAGCCCATACGGAAACCCATTCTCGACAGGCATCGCATGCCGGCCGTGAACACATTAGATTTAAGAAGCCTCAACATCTGGACCTGCCTTTGAAGTTCCTGTATGAAGTTTCCGACATTGAGGGATTTTGCTTGGGGAGACGCTAAAAGTTGGATGATTTTTTGGCTGATCTTTCTGGGCCCCCGAATTACAGAAACCTGCCCATTTTAACTTGCTTGCCAGTAGGTCCGTGCAAGGACCACCACAGACTTGTCAAATACAAAAAGCATAACTCAATCAAGGGCTTGAGCTCTAGGGTTCAGGCTTCGGCATCTGAAGTTCCTGCCTTAGAAAAATACTTTTGTATTTGACCTGTTTAGGGCTTATACTCACACCCTACGGTTGGTACCAAAAATACTGCATAACCTTAACTACCTTATGCCTTGTGAATTAGGGCATTATAGTATACAAAGGCAGGATTTTTAGCATCAGACAGAGGAAACGAAGAAAAAAAAATGCAGACCCTAAGTGTTGCAGGACTACATCCATCCGCAAACCTTAAATCCTACACCCCAGGCCATGGTCCTACTCCCTGACCTCGAAACCCCAGCCCCCATGAACTCTATACCCTTATCCACTAAACCTGCCCCAACTACTGTAAAGCTCTTTTCCCAAGGAAAAACACAATTAATCTAAAAGGGGTTATGATAGGACTCCACGCCCCAACCCGCTTAAGCACCAATAAGAACACCCCGTGTGAACTGTCAGATGACAAGGCCGGCACCCAGCTGTCCCGTCGGTCGTTGCGCTCCTTGCGCAAACGCGCTTATGGCTTCAGGGTTCAGGGTTTGGGGTGCAGTTTCAAGTAAGTGTGTAGAGGTTGCACTCATCCAGACATGCATGAAACCTCAAACTTACTGGGGGCTAGCCGGGAATGACGGACTATATTATATAGGGATTATGTAAGGATTATTTCCCCTTATTCCCTGCTCACCCCCAGTAAAGGGTACATGAAGTCGGGAAGATTAGATTTAGGTTTTGGGGCTTGTGCTCCCCAAAAGACCATGGTTTCTAAGTCAACTAAATGTTGCACGTAAAATTTGCGTGCCGGTTGGCGGATTTTCGCAAAAATTCAA